>JAUPMG010285984.1:0-17947 GCA_031762675.1 Pachysandra terminalis | reverse complement strand
AAATATACACACAATTTATAGAGAGAGAGAGAGAGAGAGAGAGAGAGAGAGAGAGAGAGAGAGAGAGAGAGAGAGAGAGAGAATCCTCAAATAAGTGTTAATCATGAGCATCACCTATACATGCAATAATACTAGAATACCAGATTGGTGTGTGTGTGTGTGTGTGGTGGTGGGGAGATTGGAATCTAATCAAACCCAACACTAAAAGAAAACCACTTTACATCAAAAGAGAGAGAGAGAGAGAGAGAGAGAGAGAAGAAAAGAAAATTTTCAGAACATCTAACAACCAAACGATTTCCATGTTTCCTAGAAATCCAAATTTGTCCCATAATTCCAAAAGTACTTTCCTTTCTTTTTCCTAATTTTCTTTAAACAGATTCATCCACAAATGCAATTAGAACACGCTCAATTGTGATCAAATCACAACAAATGAACAGCTAAATCAAAAGATGTTACGATCCTAAATATTAAGGACTTAACCAAATAAGTTTTCATCAGTCTTAAGGCTTTTGGAACAACGGTTAGGTCCATAACAGTTGGTATAAGAGCAACCACCACGTCACAGGCTCAAGCCACGGAGGGGGGACCTATAGACTGGATTAAAATGCCTTAATATTATGTATGGGCATGGTGCAAAGTCATTGAATACCGGTAGATGAGCTGAGCGGGCTACCATCGGGTCAGTATCAATAGAGTGAGATGCAAGCATGGTGGAATGTTACGATCCTAAATGTTAAGAACTTAAACAAATAAGTTTCCATCAGACTGGGGCTTTTGGAACAACGGTTAGATCTGTAAGAAAAGATCCAGCAAACAAGCAAATTCATTCCATTTAGGTTTTAGTTATCAAAATTCCATCAAAATTTTCCCTCAATAGACTTGGAATACATAAAATTCCTAGAAATTTTGTGAATTCGTTCAACCAAAGTGAATTCAAAGTCTTCAATTTCATAAAAAATATCAAATCAACCACCTCATCAATTCGATTTCCGAAAATCGGGAGAATAGATCAAATAACGTATAATTAATTCTTCAATTACAATGAAAATTGTGAACTTCACTCAATAGAATAAAAATCGCAATTTAGGATCAGAGAAAAAGCTCACCGCGCTATTCAGAGAAGATCAAACGCAGCAGTTGGAGATAAAATAACGTTAACAAAACTCTGTTAAGGAGGAAACGAACTTTAAGCTTCTTTCCCCTTTAACCTCGATTAAAGCTTTGAAATAGAAGATTGAGTGAGAAAGAGAGAGAGAGAGAGAGAGAGAGAGAGAGAGAGAGAGGGAAAAAATGGAAGAGGGAAGAAGAGGGAAACAGAGAAGGAGAGGGAAACAAAGGAAATAAGAAAAGAAGAGGGAAGCCGCGCGAAGAAGAAATCGCATCGGGGGAAAAATTAAACTTTTAGTGACGGTCGGCTTAAAACCGCAGGTAAAGGTTAAAATCTTTGGTGACGGTCAAATAAAACCGCAATTAAATGTTATCTTTAGTGTCGGTTTGTTTATAACAGCAACTAAAGGTCAAAATTTTTAATAGCGGTCTAGATATAACCGTGACTAAAGGTCTTATTTAGTGGCGGGCTTACCTAACCGCGATAAAAGACACTTTTAGTGATGGATTTTCTTGACCGCCACTAAAAGGCATATATTTTGTAGTGTGATTTTCTCACCGAACGTCAGTCCCAATCTCTACGATCCAAACAAGTATATGAATTTCAGTTTGTACGCGCAAGATCTGCTGTGCCTTCTTAACCATTTATCTAGGTCACATCATGTCTGCCATGGTTGGTTGTATAGCTGCAACACATAAACCAGACCTATTTGAACACCTGATCGTACTAAGTGGCTCTCCTATATATATATATATTATCATTTCCTTCTCACAGATCTTAATTTGCACTTAAAAGTTTCTATTTTTATGTTTGTAGATACATCAATTCAGAAGGATAGTATGGGGGATTTGAGAGATCAGATGTTGAGAGAATTTTCCAAGGCATGGAGAAAAATTTCTCAGGTTGGGCTACAAATTTTGCTCCAAAGGCTCTAAGTGTGAAGAACACGACTTTGGTACGCGAATTCGAATCCAGTTTAATAAGAATGAAGCAGGAGATAGCGATGGACGTTGTGAAGACCGTGTTCTTGATTGATTTAAGAGGGGTTTTGGGTCAGGTTACAGTTCCTTGTAGCATTATTCAATCTGAGAAGTTGCTCCAAAATCTGTTGCGTATTACATGAAGAGAAGGCTTGGTGGTTATGTAAGGGTAGAGATACTGAAAACAGAAGGCCATTTGCCTATGCTAACAGCTTATCCTTTGCTTTTGAATGCTCTAAAAAGAGTCCTTTGTGTTTGAGAAGACTGGGAGATTTGATAATTAAGCTTGCGATAGACTGTATCAAGAATATAGAAAGAAGACTTGAGGGTTTGGGATGAGATTTATCAATTAGTTTAGTTATTGTTTTAGTTATGACTTAGTTATATTGTGTAATTTTCTATTTAAACCACTTTTTGGGTCTCTTTGTAATAAAGTAATTAAGTTCAACAATCTTGATTGTCTTCAAGAGGGTCTAATTTCAATTGTCAGATATGTGAGGTAGGGGTGTCAATTGGTTCGGTTTAAACCGAAAACCGAACAAACCAAGCTGAAAAAAGTCAGTTTGGTTTGTTTGTATTTTTTTTTTTTAAATTTTGGTTTGGTTTTGGTTTAGAAAACAAAATACCATTTTAGTCCAGTTTGGTTTTCGGTTAAGGCTTTGACTAAACTGAACCGAACCGAAAAACCAAAGTAGATTAGATACATATTAGATATATAAACATCTATACCGTGTGTATGCGTGTTTTATATAGGAAATAGTATTAATTTTGTCAAATTGAACCGAAAAACCGAAGTTTTTAGTTTCTATTTCGGTTTGGTTCGATTTTTAGGTTTATTCATCATAATTCAGTTTGATTTTCGATTTTTTAAATCGGTTTCTATTTCGATTTGGTTCAGGTTTGACCACTAAACCAAACCAAACCGACCGAATTACACCCCTGATGTGAGGGGGTGTAAGTGGAATTTACCATATAGAAAAAATTGCACATAGGGGTGTCAATAGGTTCGGACTAAACCGAAAATAAACAAACCAAACCGAACAAAGTTGGTTTGGTTTGGTTATGGTTTAGAAAACAAAAAATAGAATTAATTCGATTTGGTTTATGGTTAAGGATTCAACTAAACCGAACCGAACCAAAAAAATATATTATATATATAATCGGTTAATGTCGTTATAACTTTCAGGGGTGATTAGTGCAATATCAGAACCCACATGGGGTTTGACTTGAATTGTCAGATATACAAGGTGGGTGTAAGTAAACATAGAAACTTACTTGCGGGTTTCCCGTTCCTGTAAAAAATTCTAATTCCTAACTAACCGTTATGGGATTTTGGTTTATATTAAATCCTAATTCTTATACATATATATCTTAAATCTTTTCCGATTTCGGTAACGAACCCAAGCTTCTGACCTAATTCTCTTCTTCTTCTCTCTAGGGTTTCTCCTTTTTTTTGAAAAATTTTTCTCTATCTATTCTGCTTTAATGGCGAATTCGCATCGAGGAGGAGGTGCTTTGTACGGGACTGGTCCTTACAGATCAAGGTATTTGAATTCTCCTCAGGAATCCTCTTCATCTTGCTTCTTCTTGTTTCATATTCCTTCATCTTCATTTGTTGATTTTTTTATTTTTTTTATTCATGCAGAGAAGGTCTTACTACAAGAGCAGCTTCGAGTTCTGATGAAATCCAATTGAGGATCGATCCAGTTCACGCGGACGTAGATGAGGAAATCACTGGTCTCCATAGAAAGATCTCACAACTTAAATCCGTAAGTTCTTAATTTCTCACATCAACACTAATCATTTCTGTTGAATTTTGGAATTTTAAATTTCGGACATACGGTGGAAACTTGATTTGATTCTTGAAAGATCTTTCATAGATTCTGTTATAACAGCATAAAAAATTAAATACCCTGTGGATCCTAAAGGGGAAGATAGAAAACGATGAGCTCCAACGAGAAAAAGCCCTCTTGAGTTCATAAATCAAGAGTACTCTTTAGTTCAAACATGAAGAAGTTACATTACAAGTGATAT
Source organism: Pachysandra terminalis (assembly GCA_031762675.1). NCBI lineage: Eukaryota > Viridiplantae > Streptophyta > Magnoliopsida > Buxales > Buxaceae > Pachysandra > Pachysandra terminalis. Next base: position 13,825 of record JAUPMG010285984.1, on the reverse strand, counting down.
TCGAATTAATTTTCAGATAATTTTGGATTAGAGAGTGTGGAGGAATCGAAAACGATCACGTTTAGGGAAACAAAAATCCTTAGGCAATGAATAAATCAAGAACCAATACTACATCTTGAGGTAATAATATGAGAATGTAGTTCTCTTCACTATTTCGGTGCTCAGATTTTTTAATTGTATCACATCTAATCAGGTAATCACTTTAATAAGAGCAGCTGAAAAAGCTTATGTGCGAGTGAAAAAAGAGAAGCTCAAACAATTGAATAATGGAATATTGAAGGCAGTGAAAGAACATTGTTGAATTAAGGTTTGCAGGGGTAGAAAGGAACATGCGACAACACTTGCCATAATACTCGTAACAAGGGTTTGGGAGTTCCTTTTACAAACTATCTAAAGTGAGGAGATTTTGATCCAATGCTTCTCAATCCATGGTCATACATACTTCCTCATGAACGTTAAAAAAATTCCAAACTCAATTCATGTAAAGCGATCCTCATTATGAAGTACACTGGAAAATTGACCAAGCAAGCTTTGATTAGAGTGATCCTGCTCCCTCTTAGGAATATGTAACTTTTTTGTGTGTGTATAAAATTTAGTGTGTTAAAATTAATCAGTTGCTTTGCAAATCCATTTCCGGAGTATACATAGCAACAAAAGGGATTACTAGCTGCAGCTACACACACTGCACAAAATAAACCCCCTATCTTCGAGTAGATGAGGAGAATCTACTGCTGATTCCCTTTATCAGCTGTCACTTGCCAAAATTAAAGTGAGGAAACCACTTTGTAAATAGACTTCTGATCTGAGAATTCGTCATGATAGATACCTTTCTTTCTTTCCTTTCAAATGTGTTAAATGACAAAGGGAAAGCATATAGAACACCTCCTTGCTGCACTTGATATTCCTTAACCATTTCCAACAAAGCATGGGTTCCATTATTTTCCTAGGCAAGCACAAATCCTTCAGCTCTAGCACCAAATATTACCAGCAAAAGAACAATGTAGGAGAAGCAGTCATCGATGATAATTGATAGGATCAGAGGCGCGGACTCTTTTTGGGTGTATATTAGCAGGGACTCTTTTGGGGTTTCTGTATGACTTAGTTTTCTGGAGGGATTGCTGATGTGCTGATCCTTAAACTACACTTGAAAGGACCAGAAATTTTTTTTCCCTTCATAGATACATACATCAAGCATTAGCTTTACTTTTTGAGAATTTTCATTCTGGTTAGTTGGAAAATAATCATTCATTCTGGTAGATAAACAGGATTCAGTTCATCCTTTCAGCATTATGAATCATAGTTTTTCCATTTTTATATTCAAATGGATTAATGTTTCATTGTTGAGTCTTCTTTCTGGCATAGGTTGTTCAATATACTTAAGCCTAACCCACTCTGGTTTTCGGACGTTGAAATGTACTTAACCTTCATTAGCGAAAAGGGAAAATATCTGAAACTGTTTAGGATTTCACATTGAAAATTTAGCTTAATTCTTATCCACTTTGGTATTGGGATGTTGAATGTTCTTAATCTTCATTATCAAAATATTTGAGTTTTAATTGGGAAAAAGGAAATTCTGGTACACATTTTGCTCCAATAATTTTCGACTAAAATTTAATTTTATTGTTATATGTATCAATTTTTATTGTTAAAAGTTATTCTTAATTGCCAATATTAATTGTAGCATTCGAATTGGTTATGCTTGTTGTCTTTATTGTCATGAGAAAGTTTTAGTGAGATAAGTGGGGGAAGAAGATTTGTGCAATTGATATATAGGACTGACGTTATGCCCAATAGCTATTACCCTATCAGGTTTCAGCTAAAGAGCTCGGTTTATACATGCGATCTTTTGGTTGATTAGCCTGTCTCCCAATTCAGCTATGGTCTCAAAAGCGTAGGGTGAATTTTGTTAATACACATTACAATTTTCATCACTTGTATCTCACGCGAAATATCCCATGATTGCCTTCACCTTTTTATTTATTTTTTAAAATTCAATGTTATTGTTCACATGCTTTTCTTAATTGTCTAATTTCATCATTGTTGCTGGACTCCATATATTTCATGTTCTTTCTGTTTTGAGAGCTCTTATCCAATATGGCACTGCAGGTAGCTCGAGAGATAGAGTCAGAAGCAAAAGTTCAGAATGACTTAGTCAGTCAATTGGTAAACATCGAACTTTGTATCTTCCCTGGTTGATGACTAAAACCAGTATATCTTTTGTTTCTCAGTTTACTTGTCTTTACAGGTTTCCAATATTTTCTTTTCTTAAATTAGTCGCTGTTATCATGATTGGGCATAAAATGTGTCAATTCAGGAGTAGATCAAGCTTGATCTTATTGCAAGCAGAAATCTGGATCCAGATCTGACTTGAATCCGTACAGCAGGATCCAAATCCAGGCAATATTATTAACAAATCTGGATCCAATTCTGGATTAATATTGTAGTTCCAAAATGAAGAAAATATGTATTTAGATTAGATCTATATAATCATTAGTAATGTATGTAGTCCCATAAATAAAGATCATAGGTATACTAACTAAAGCTGTCCACCACATGATAATAAGGATCCATTCGGTTCTTTCACAGGATCCACAACCGATCTGAATCCAACTTGGATCGTTACATGCCAATCCGAGCCGATCCACATTAAGTTCAATATGGATCCGGCTCTAACAAAGTAGGAGGTGGATTGAATTGGATCTCAGGTAAAACCTGCTCCATTTCATGACCTAGTCATAATATCTTTAACTTTGAGATAGTTAGTTGTTCATGCCATTGTCCTTTGCTCTTACTTTCCCTAGCTATTGAATAAGTTCCGAATAAACTTCATTTATATTGACATATTTTTTCCAATCAACTAAACATGAATATCTGTTTTGAACATGATGGTTATTGTCATCTGCTTCCATAAAATCAAGCTCATATGAAATGTAAATGTACTGTTGATTTCAGTTCTTCAACCTGCATATCCATAACAAACTAGTTTACCTGTTGTCCTCCAATAACGTCAAATTATTAAATTTTAGGTGTATATATTGCATGTGCAGATAGATTATCAAGTATTTTCACCTGGAGTCTTGGCATGCCAATTAATAGTTTCCCTTCTTGATAATGGATAGATGAACTTCTGACACTTTGCTGCTTCTGGTTCTTGAAACAGCAAATGACACTGATCAAGGTTCAAGCAGGAGTGAAGAACAACATGAGGAGGTTGAGCAAGAGTATCATCCAGCAAGGATCAAACCATATCTTCCATGTGATCATGTTTGGACTATTGTGTTTCTTCTTCGTCTACATGTGGTCCAAGCTTTTTAAAACATAGATTATGGCTACTGAGCTACACTCCCGCACCTGAGAAGCTGTGCTGGTTGTAAACTCCGAAGCGTTCTTTTCCATCAACAATTCACAACCAGAAAGTTGAGGAACATGTTCGTATAACCTTCGCCATATCATTTTTCGCTTGTGATGACTGACCACGGAAAGGATAGTAGATCTTGGTTTGTTCTATCTAACTGCTCATTGTTTGTATATCTAACATATATATATATATATATATATATAAGTTGTATGATTTTACTTTTGGAAATAGCCTTTGTAGAATATAGCTTTACATTATAAACATAATAACAAGATAGAAAAAAATAGTTTCAAAATAAAAGAGGTTTTTTATTGGAATTATTCTGTCCAAACCATGATTTTAGTTTTGCATATTATTACATAAAAATTTCTGTTGCATCCTCCTGACCTAAGAAGCAGTTTGATGAAATTCTCTTATATGTGCTTTGTGTGTGTGTGTGTATGTATATGGAGGTGGATGTTGTAAAAATGTTTGATCAAAATAATTAAAAAAAAGGAATAAATAATATCCAGACCATTGATATAATATTTGTTTTTTTTATTTTTGTGAAATATACATGAGCTTACTACAGAAATCTTATTTTATTAGATAATGGGTTCTGCAACAGAGCATGGGTTCTGTTGCAGATAATGGGTTCTGCAACAGAGCATGACTCACTTGATGACTTTAGGGATAGCAATTTATCAGGTCAGGCCAGGCCGTGTTCAATATAGGGTATAAGATGTGTTATGCATACCTAACTTCGGCCCATCCCAGTTTTGGGGCCTAAGAATGAAGCTCGAGCCCTCCCTGAATAAGCCCAATTCTTTATATATATTTATGTATTTTGTATTTTCTTAATAAAAATTTCGTACAATCTTTCTATTCATCTATTTTGCTACATATTTTTCAACATTTCAATAAACATACACACAAAAAAAATAATCATAACATCAATTAGGGATATGATGCAATGACCTTAAATATGTTAGCCCTATGGTATTATATATGCCTAGAATATGAACCCTGGCCGGGCAAGCCCGACGGGCCCAAAATTGGGCCTAAGCCATGTTTATACCAGTTGGGCTCATCGGGGCCAGGTTTAAATTGCCAGCCCTAATTTTATTGGTTGTTGAGATTCAAGATGTTTGGTTGTAGATGTTGAGGCTACTTAATTAATTAATTGAGTTCATGAAAAGGAAATCTCTCTTCCAGTCCTATATATTAGCCCTTGAAAAAACTGTAGCAGGGAGGGGGCAGTTTAGTTTATCTCAAAATATGGATTCCTATATGGACAACATCTTGTTTATATAAAACTAGCACAATCTTTCAAGATTTGTCATAAAAAAAGACTTACTTCTTATGCATCTCTTTGTTTATGATGGTTTGAAGACTGTTTCATCTATATAATGAAAATTAGTATGTTCTTATTTATATAAAACTAAGGCATTAGAGCATCTAAATTAGCGAAACATAAACCCACCAGAGCTTACTAACAAACCATATAAAAAGTAGCAAGAGAGAGAGAGAGAGAGAGAGAGAGAGACCCTTGTCTTTTTTATATGCTTATAAGCCTACTCCCTCAATTTTGCTTACTGCTTTTTTTAAAAAGAAATTCATAAAATAGACATGAACTTACTAACAAACCATAGAAAAAGTACCAAGAAGAAGAAGAAGCAGAAAATGGAAAAAGAAATTTTCATGGAAACTAATAACAAAACTTTCATGAAAGTAATCTGTCATTCATGGGCTTAATACATCTTCATTGATTCTCCTGTTGTTTGGGCAATCTCACACTTTCCCTTCTATCTGTCTCCCACTTTGTTTCTTGTAAAGCCGGAGTTGGCAGACTCCTTTCCTTGATCATTAGAGGAATATTGTTGGTTCCAGGTCTGTTCCTTCTCCTCCTAGGATCAGGTCTTTGAGGTTGTGCACATAATCTGTCATACACAAAGAAGAAGAAGAAGAAGAAAACAGATCAAACAAATTATCATTCAAGTGTTTTCCATGATTGAACAAAAAAAAAAAAAAAGTACAACACAATTGGTCTAATTAATGAATCCATAACAGAAACAACTTACATTAGATTCCTTGTTGATTGATGGGGTTTCATATTTGGTATCAGAATCAAGGTTTTTGGCATGAAATTCCCAACTTGAGCCATGAACAAAGAACGGGAACACAGAGATTATATACATTGCTTCTCTGATATATATGTGCAGCTTATCTTCTGGTTAATGTGTATTGATCCATGCCAATATGTATGTACTTATGTATATATAAGTGTAGGGAATTCATCACTGGTCAATGAAGAAGTGTGGGGTTTGGACTTTTGAGTATTAATCACTCGGTTTTTTGGCATGAAAACGATTAGTTTTACCAAAGCAAAAAAGATACTCCATGACTGAGTCAGATATACTCTCTCTCTCTCTCTCTCTCTCTCTATTGGTTGTGATTAAATTTATTTTTGGTCTTGTTTGTACAAATAGGCTCTTGGGTTGGTGGAATTGAGGGTTTGAGGAGGATTTAAAAGGGGCAAAGACATGGTTTTGAATTATGAATGATTAAATTTGAACTGGCCATACAGCGTTTGGAGAGATTTATTGTTGAGGTTGGACTAAGTTCTAAAAGGATTGTTTGATTTGAAGGGGGTCAGTCTGCGCCGGACACACTCTCCTCTACAGTGGGATGGTTACAACCATTCTTACAGCACCAATTAGAAGAAGCCACACGGACAGTGTGACCTCACTAAAAAGATAACTGACAATTCTAAAACCCAGAGAGACCTATGAACCTGAAACGGGTTTCAAATTTAATCGGCTTCTATCTTAATCGATGATGGTCATATACACGTGGTGCCTTCTAATAGGTGCTGTAAGGATGGTTGTAACCATCCCACAGTAAAGAATGGCCAGCCGGGCCCGTTAGTGGACGGCTTCGCATCCTCCACAACAGAATGGTTACAACCATCCTTAAAACTCCAATTAGAGGGCGCCTCCTGAGGTACCAGGGAGAGAGTACCTACCGAGGGGGGTATTGATGGCTTATTCATGGGGGGTGGAGGAAGGAGTACCAATGGGAGGGGTACTGGTGGCTTTTTTATGGGGTACCTAATAAATCACTCATTGTATTATCATACTCCCATGTATTTGCTTTATTGGTACTAATGGAAGGGGTACCTGTGGTTTATTCATAGGGGTACTCTGTACACGTGGTGCCGATTGATGGCACTGTAAGGATGGCTGTAATCATACCGCTGTAGAGGATGGGGACCTCAGTAGACTAGGGAGAAATGGAGATTCAACTAAAATCACTGATACATTGAAGAACCTCACATACTCCTTTAAAGTACTTGTCTGATGTCTCCCCTTTGTAATGTAGTCTATACCATGGTTTTCAGAACCTCGGCAAACTGGTCACAAGTTGTGATAAAAACTAATGTACGAAAAGGTTATATATCGATGTTCCCTCGTTTTTTTTTTTTTTTTTTTTTGAAGGTGATGAAATGGACAGTCTAGATTGGACCTGTACCAATCGGTCTTTTTTTTTTTTTTTTTAAATTATTACATCGGACCAGATGGTTGGTACTTTTGTAATACTAGGTGTCTGATGATACTGAGGCATTCGGGAATTACTGATCATTCTCCCATCGGATATTATGGTACCAAAAGAACATCATAAACCATGGTCTTTTGTTACGCCGGTCTTCTTCTTTACAACTCAATGCATTTTTTCTGAGGCGGATTGGTTTGGGTGCCATGAGGATTGACGCTCAATCAGTCGTTATTGTATGTTCATTGTCCCTAATTTAGTTTCATGGAATTCTCGATTACAACAAGCATTTGCTCTTTCAAACAGTTAAGTCAGAATACAAAGGTCTGGCTAATGCCGCTGTGGAGCTTACATGGTTACAACCCTATTAGGTGCTCCGCGTGGTTTTAAAGCATTCCTCTCGTCCATGGTGTGATAATATTTGAGCAACATATCTCACCGCTAATCTAGATTTTCGCACTCGTACTAAACATGTGGAGATTGACATTTCACTTTGTGCGTGATAGGGCTGTTAAAGAGGCTGGATGTTCATATTGTCCCAACCAAAGATCAGCTAGCTGATTCCTTTACAAAAGGCTCAAGTCTTCTAAGGCTAACATTTCTAAGAGACGAGCTTATGATTGTTGTTGAATGATCGCTACACATATTGAAGATAAGATGATAGCGTGACTTGAGGACCGTCTTGATGTGTATCTTATATTTGAAATATTGTTAAGATATAGTCATCAAGGCTCCGTTTGGTTTTGTTTTTTGAAAGTTGATATCAAAAGCAAAAAAGCATCTTATCAATTATCAATTGTAGATACACTCCTTATATTTTTTGAAATTTCAGTTGTACCTCTTGAGGCTTGGTACTATATTGCAAAGACCAACCCTTTGATAACTTTCCATCCAATACCCTTGAACTAAAGACAGAGACTAGAAAATGAAAGAAAAAAAAAAAAAAAAAAACACCATTGCTTGAGTGACAAAATTTTAATCATATTTTTATTACTTTATTACTACTGCTAAAAAAGTAAAAAATTTTAGAAATTAATTTTTTATTTAAATATAATTTTTAATACAAGGTTAAAAAGATAAATTAACGTGCTCTATTACTCCATTCACGGAAGTCACTTATAGTTAGAGGAGTACGAGTAAAATATTAAAAACATATAAGGGGTGTGTTTGCAGTTGTCAAAAATGTAAAAGGGGTGTAAGTAGAGTTAACCATTTTTTATTTTCATAAAATAGACATGAGCTTACTACAAACTATAACTCACTAATTATTAAGAAGAAGAAGAAGAAGAAAATGGAAAAAGAAACTTTCATGAAAACTAATAACAAATTATTCTCCTGTTGTTTGGGGGGGAATTCTCAGACTTTCCCTTGATTCTGTGACTTCTGTCTCCAACTTTGCTTCTTGTAAAACCAGATTTGATTCATTCTCTAATTCTTTCAGACTCCTTTTCTCGACCGTTAGAGGAATACTGTTGGGTCCAGGTCTGTTCCTTCTCCTCCTAACATCAGGTCTTTTCGGTTGTGCACATAATCTATCACACAAAGAAGAAAACAGATCAGAAAAAAACTATCTTTTAAATGTTTTACATGATTGAACAAAAAATAGAAAAGTAATTAAGCAATAAACACAATTAGTCTAATTAATGAATCCATATAACAAAAACAACTTACATAAGATTCCTTTTTGGTTGATGAGGTTTCATATTTGGTATCTGAATCATTGTTTTTGGCATAAAAATCCCAACTTGAGCCATGAACAGAGAACAGGGATTAAGAGATTAGATCTATATTGCTTCTCTGATATATATGTACGTGCAGGTTATTGTCTCTGTGTGTATTGATCCATGCCAATATGTATGGGGTTATATATAAGTGTAGGAATTCATCATCACTGGTTAATGAATGAGTTTGGGGTTTGAACTTTTGAGTATTAATCAATGTTTTTTGCATGAAAACGTTTACTTTTATCAAAGAAAAAAAGATACTCCATATATGACCGAGTCAGATTCTCTCTCTCTCTCTCTCTCTTTCTTCTGGTTGTGATTGGAACATTGAATCAGAGACTTGACAATTTGAGGAGGATTTCAAAGGGGCAATAAATTAAGTGATATAGAGGGACTTTGACAAACTTTTTCTTTGAGCTTCACTCTACAAAGACATGGTTTTAAACTTTGAATTATTAAAATTGAATTGGTCATACAGCGTTTAGATAGATTTGTTGTTGAGGTTGGACAAGTTCTAAAAGGAATGTTTGATCGAAAGGGCGGTCTCGGTTAAACGATTCTCTAAGCCGAGACAATGAGATCATAAGCCTTTTATAGTATGATCTGGCAAACTTTTTTGTGATCAGAATTTTTATTTGAGTTCACCATTCAAAGGATGGTACGGTAAGGGTATATTGGGAATTTGCCTCATATATGTTACCCTAATTCGTTTTTTATGTAGTGGTAACTTCTTCTCTCCCGTGGATATAGACTTTGCCGAACCACCTATATATGTGTGCATTGTTTGATCTTCATTTTTACTATGTTTATTATTATTGCTTGATCCCAATCAACATATCATTATGTTTGATATATTGGTAATGTTAATAAAGAAAACTTTATGTTATGTTATGTTATGTATATATATTGGTAATCTGAACTCAAATGAATCTAATTTGGATTCATGGGACTACTACATAAACTTTGATACAATAACCTCCTACCATTAATATATATCCATATGACTCATGTTTTGGATTTTACATATTAATCCTCCAACCTATATATATAAAGAGAGAGAGAGAGAGAGAGAGAGAGAGAGAGAGAGAGAGAGAGAGAGAGAGTGAAGTTGGTAAACATGCTTATCTTTTGAATTAGTGTAGAGACGAGACAGTATCAAGTTGGTAAACATGCATCTTTCGAATTAGTGCAGAGACTTTTTGAGTTCAGCTGATGCTGGATCCATCCCTTCTGATACTTATTGAATTTTGCTTAGCTTCACCTATAGATTGAAGACAGTCCTGAGCTATTCTAGTAAATGTGGTAATGAAATTGATATCTAGGCTTTGTTATTAATTTTGTTTTGTCCAAATCATGATATTAAATTTTGCTCACGATTTGTAAAATTGTTTAAAATATAAATATATATATATATATATAAGAATAAATAACTTAAACATTATATTCAAAATTTCAAACCATAGACATAAGTTTATGATTTAATATTTTCATAAAATAGACATGAGCTTATTACAAAATACAAACTGATTACCAAAACGAAGGAAGAAAAAGAAAAGAAAAATTCAAGAACTAACAACAAAATCATCACTAAGAAGCCACCATGAAGATCCATCATTCATGGTCTCAATTGACATCTTCATTCTCCTATTTTTTGGGCATTCTCACATTAATTTCCCTTGATTCTATCTCCAACTTCATTTCTTCTAAAACCAGAGCTCTATTCTCTATTTCCAGACTCTTGTTTGGGACAATAAGAACACTGTTGATTCGGGGCGGGTTCCTTCTCCTCCTAACATCAGGTCTTCTGGGTTGTGCACATAATCTGTCACACACAAACAAGAAGAAGATCAAAAAACTATCAGTCAGTTTTGTACTTCAATGATTCAAAGAAAAAAAAAAAAAAAAAGAAGGCAATTATAAGCAAATCACAGTTAGGATCTAATATTGAATCCATAACAAAACAATACTTACATAACATTCCTTCTAGGTTGATGGGGTTTGATCGTATTTGGCATCTGAATCAATGTTTTTGGCATGAAAACCCCAACTTGAGCCATGATTAACCAAGAACAGGAAAAGAGATTATTATATATATATATATTGCTTCTCTGATGTATATCTGCAGTTTATAGTCTACTTAGTAATGTATATCCCTTCATGTCTGCATGTATGTGCTTATACAGAGAGGTAGTCTCAAGGTTTCATCATCACTGCTGGTCAATGAAGGAGTGTGGGTTTTGAACTTCTGTGTTCTTACGAGTTTTATTGAATAAAACAAGTAAACGCATGGAACTTGTGAGCTTTACTTGGACCAGCCCACATGATGACTTCAACCTTGAAAACAGGAGCTTTCATGGAAAAACCAGAATATTGTTGATTGCAATTTGCTCAATTTTTTTTTGTTAATTATTGTCAATGGAAGGTATTATTGTGGGACTCACAGTCCATGCTTTAGTTTTTCTGGTTTTTTTTTTTCTTTGTCTTTTTCAGCTTTGTTTGTTATCCATGACCTCTTCATTCAGGAATATTCTAACACGTGAGAGAGAGAAACTACAAGAAATAAAAACCAAAAAATACACGTAAGAGATAATGTGGGGGGTATGGTGGGTAAGGATCTAAGTCACCAGAACACCGAGCGGGTGCGGGAGCGAAAGCAGGAGCGAGAGCGTCAAACTTGAAAATAACTTGTGATCCAAAACGCCTGTATATATACATACATATGTATTGTACTTCCTATACAATGATATAGTTCAAAATAGATATTTATCAACATAATTTAACCTTTTTCAAAATAAAACTCATTTATGTTTTATATTTTTTTAGAAATCCTTTAAAATTATAAAAATATCTATGTTTTTTTCAAATTTTAAATGTTTTGTATTTTTTTAAAAATCCTTTAAAATAACAAAAATATATATTTTTTTTTTCAAATTTTAACCCCTAAATGTTTTAGAAATATCCCACATGTCACATTTTCACGCATTTATCTAATTCGCAGATTGATGACATTCTTGCATGTACTCTGAACGCGGATTCGCGTTCTAAATGCCAGAACGCCACCTAAGATGCACAGATTATGTGACTTAGGTAAGGATGGCAAGTTGGCAACCAGGCTCAACTGACAGGCTCTCCAGCTCGGGAACTGGAGGTCCCAGGTTCGAGTCTACGGGCTTACTTGATATATTGTCCTTGTGGGTGGGGGGTCACGTATCCGGGGTTTACTCTGTTCCCATTAAGTAGGGTCGGGGGTTCCACGTCACCCAAAAAAAAATGGTAACGGAACGGTTTTTGACAAACCCTAATCCGCTCCTTAAAGAATCCCCCAATATATATCAAACCTGCTCCTAACCCTATCGATCATTGAATGATCAGCTCAGACAATTCTTCCATTACATCGACTAGGGCCTCATGGTGGGTGCCTCGTCAGCCGGTTTCAACCACCAGGCTCGCCGAAAAGTAGCCTAATTGACTATTTAGTAGGCAACACTGGATATGTCATGTAATGACAATTGCATAACCTTTGAAAATCGTAAGCGATCGGCAAAATTAGTTAGTTAATTAATGATCTATTTTTATGAAACTTAGAGGATCCCTTTTGCTATGTTACAGTTATGGGTTTTTCTATGAACTGTGATACTCTTTTGGGATATTGAAAGTAAACCATAAGACTTGATGATTTTATTAGCACTGACCAAACACTTCAATAAGTATGACGTACATAATATAGACTTTTATTTTGACAAAATATTGGAATTCCATCACTGAACTACTGAACTGTATTAGACTTCTTCACTCATTATAGTACTTTCCTTCAACTATATGAGGGATTTATAGAAAATCCAAAAGTTTCTAATTATGAGTATCATAAACCAAGGTTTCAAGGATCAGTCTGGTCCGGTCCATACCTCAACAATCTGGTCCCAAGCCACGATACAAATAATTGTATCATGAGCTCTTAGACCGGACTGGTACAATCGATACTGGTCTGGACCAGTTGGTACAACCAATCCGATTTTTTTCTTTTAATTTTGTGAATTGGACGGTTCAGATTGGTATCGATTTGGACCGGTCCAATATTGATCAATCCCGATTGGTACAGTTGGTCGACAATCGGTACCATCGGTCCAACCGGTCCGATATTTATCATACTTTTCGTGACTGCTCTCTCTAACACTTTTTCTAAGCTTTGGAGAATAGTAAAATCTTGTGTGTATTGGCATTATTTGTCAAGCCATGTAAATCTATGTCTTGTGTGTTCTTGATTTCTTCTACATCTTGCTTATCTTTCTTCTTTAGATCAATTATGTACTTTCTGCACCTTCACAAATAACCCCGAAGGAATTTGGAATAACAATGTCGAACTGTTGCAAAATAAAAGTCTTATTTTTCTTTTTCTTTTCTTTCTTTTTAATTTTTTTTTTTTTGGGTGAGGAAATTTTTTTTTAGATCGATCAAGCTAGGAGATCACCACCTTCTCTACTTGTTTGTGTATCTCCCATCGCCTACTTACTATATCTTATTAACCCGGTCTCTCCAACTCTATTCAAGCAACACTGTAAGAACGACTGCTACACTGTAAGAGTAGGTTTGATATATATTAGAGAATTTTTGAAGGGATAGATTAAGGTTTGTCAAAATCCGCCCCGTTAACAACTTTTCATCCCTACCCACCAAACCGTACCCCACATTATCTCTTACGTGTTTTTTTGTTTTTCTTTCTTGTACTTTATCTCTCTCATGTGTTAGAATATTCTTATATGAAGAAGACATGGATAACAAACAAATTTGAAAAAAATAATAATAAAAAAAGACAAAAAAAAAAAAAAAAAGAAGCCAAGCATGGACTAAGACCCACAATACCTTCCATTGACAATAAAAAAAAAAAAAAAATGAGCAAATTGGAAAGAACCCAATTGGGTAGTTCAGAAACATTATATTTTATAAAAGTTCATGAAGAATTATGCCACTGTACCAACCCTACAATCAAAAGTACTCCAGTTTTCAAGGTTGACTATGAAGTATGGAGATGATTTGATATATATATTATATTGAAGTCACAAGTTTCATGTGTTTACTTCTTTATTCAGTAAAACTCAGAACTCAAATAGCTCAAACCCCCCACTCCTTCATAGGTTGATGATGAACCCTTGAGACTACCTCTATATAAGCACATATACATGTAGTCATGGAGGTATATATATATATATATATA
>JAUPMG010285954.1:0-17947 GCA_031762675.1 Pachysandra terminalis | reverse complement strand
CTTAGTCTCTCAGTTTCTTTCTGTCTTTCTCAATTCTCTCAGTCTCTAAACAACATCCTCCCTTGTTCTTAATCTCAAGTCTGTGACGTTAGAGATGTAGGGAACTGTTCCCTCCATTCACTCCCCACTACAACCACAATCAAGACACGTCCCCTTTGACTCCTTCAACGCACGGTTGTGCGTTTGAATTTGAGTCTAAAGTTGTTAATTATAAATTTTCACCCCATAATAAAATTAATTAAGCTATGGCCCCCAATCTATAAGTCAAGTTTTAATTACCCCTTATTTCTAATTAATTCACAAACCATAAAGCACATGCCAATTTAATCATCAATTAAATTAAATAAAAAAAAATTCTAGTAAAGGATTTAGGTCATTACACTCTGTTTATATGTTTATATAGAGTAGATTATATTAATTTGAATTTTATGTATTAACTATATAATAATATCTAGGAGTTTCAAATACAAAGAGTTACTTTTGCAATATAACTCATAATATAATGTGCCTTTACTGAAATACCATTAACTTCATTTAGTTGTCATCTTAATTTTCTTTTCATTGATGTTTTAATTATTATAATTTAATAATGATTGATAGTAGAGAAAATATATAATATATTAATATTAAAAGAAAACTAATAGAACTTATTTGACAAATACTCTTAAACACATGGAATTACCTCTTGCTACATAATATATGACCATTATTTTAAGACTTATCTTCGAGTATAATTTGGCCATTTAAATAATAAGGTAGGGGGAGAGTATAATATATTTGAATTTAATATGATATAATAATACATACGAGTTATAGAATATTAAGGGTTAGTTTTGCAATATAACTCATAATGTAATGTATCTTATATTATAATTTCATTAACTTCATTTAGTTGTTCTCTTAATTTATTGATGCATTTAGTATTATTATTAATTAAATAATAAGTGATAATAAGAAAAAAGATTGACAAGAAATCAATGTTATGAAGAGTTAACTCATTTGACAAAACTATACTTACGATACATGGATTTTCTCTTGTTTTATGAACTTGGCTATTATTTTAAAACTCATCTTCAAGAATAATTGCCCTTTCAAATAATAAGGTAGGGAAAAGTGATGGACAACCGATTTTTTTTATTTATAGTATGTTATATTGATTTGAATTTAATATAATAATGATCCAATAATATGTAGGAGTTATAGAATCTCAAATGTTAGTTTTTCAATATAACTCATAGTATAATGTATATATGAGTTAGAGGATATCAAGGGTTAGTTTTACGATATAACTCATAATATAATGTGTCTTTTATTGTAAGATCGTTAACTTTATTTAGCTGTCTACTTAATTTTCTTTTTATTATACCTTTATTATTATTAATTAAATAGAAATTGATAGTAGGAAAAAGACTATAAGAAATCAATGTTATTAACTCATGATTTAACAAAACTACCCTTACAATACATGAAGTTACCTCTTGTTATATGAACTTGACCTTTATTTTATGATTTATCTTCACAGATAATTTGGTCCTTAAATAATAGGGTAGGGAAAAGTGATGGACGACAAAAAAAAAAAAACTTGCTTTTTGCTTTCAGGAGTAATAGAATCATGAGCTGTTACTGAAAATTGGTGTTAGATTCACTTAGAAGTCCGTGTCCACATATATGAACATGTCGCGGTTGGGGGAAACGAGAGGAGAGGAAATGGACTTTTCGAATCTAGCTAAGATTCAAATCCGATAGTAAATATAATTAATAAAAATGAAACAATTAACAAATTCTTTGAAATACAATGCAAAGAGAACGATACAAATAAGTGGAAAATGCAATTCAACTTAAACTAAAAACATATTACAAAATAAGTAAAGAAAAAGGACAGGGGAATCCTAAACATATATATTAGTTTAATCAAATACTGGATCGGATCTGATTATGAACCGATATAGATATTCAGACCGGAACCCAACCTTACATACATCTAATTGGGTAAAGATCCGATTTAATCAGAAAACTTTAAACAAAACCGATCTGATTTCGAACCTAGATCCGACCCAGTGACAGCTCCCTTGTAATTGTCACCTTGTCGGTGCATGATGGTGAGAGGACGTGGGCGTCATTTTTTAAAAACAAGAAGACGGCGACTTCGTCGACAAATCCCACCACTCGGAACACAAACATTCGCGCACGAACTTTCCAATTTCTTCCCTCTCGATTTACGTGTTTTCTATTTGTCATCTCTCTCTCAGATTTCTTCCTTCCGCATTTCTTTTCTCTTAATCACGAATCGAGTCCGAGTTCTTTAGGGATTGCCTTTTGATTCTGCGAATTCTTCGAACAACCTTCAAATGTCGGTAAGTCATTGATTTTTTCATTTCCTTATACTTCTGATGTTCAGACATTTTTAGAAATCTGATTGTATGATTTAGCTATTGTGATAATCAATGAACCAATTGGATACAATGTGTATAAATTGCTGATTGTTACAGATCTTTAGGTATATTGTGTTTTGTGTTCTGCTTCTGGTCGGCCATTAAAGATGGAGAGGATCTTAAACTATTATGATTGTTAATTGTATTTCGTTTAGATTTGGTTCTGTTTCGCGAATGGATGTGGTAAATTACTGTGTCGACTTGGTGGAGATTTTAGTGTTTTTTTTTTTGGATTTATGTTCGTTTCAATGACTTCCGTAGGTGATTTGAGGGTGAACTGTTTGTTGCACGGTTTGGGATTTTAATTGAGTTAGATGAGATACTCGGGACAAAAGTGTTTAATATCTTGGGTTGTTTGATCAGGATGCTGCTTAATTCTTATTCTCAGATTGTTTGAAGTGGATTTTGGAGATATGATTGCTTGGGGATACCAGCAGTAGCTGTTCCCCTTCGATAACAGGGTAATCCTATTAACAGAGGGTAATTGAAGGTTCTACACTTTTAGTTCCGTTGGTTCACTGGTGCTAGATTGTACTGCCACACACACACACACATATGTATATATATATATATATATATATATATATCCAAAATATTTTGAGATTCTCTTTCCGGTCTCAGAATCTTGTTAGCATTAGTCCCATTTAGTACATTTGTGATGTTCGATTCAAGACTACTCAAATGTCTTAGAAATAAATTTTTTAAAACATCTAGAATTGGTTCATCAAATGCTTCTGATTCTAAGTCCTGAACTTTATAATGAATGGTAGTTACTCTATCAAACAGATACATTGGCAAAGCATTAGTTTCTTTATGTTTTTGAAATTAATCATTAACTTGGATTTTGTTTGAATTTAAGGGGGATATAAGATGGGGGCAACAAAGGGTAATAATATGATGGGAAATTTATGTAACAAATTATTAGAACAAATACAAGGAAAATCCATTAACTTGATCTTGTATCACAATTAATAAATTAGGACTGAAAATGGAAAAGATACTAACTTCTACAGTGAATTTAAAAATCCGATTCCTCTCAAGGTTGAAACTAATACAAAAGTTTGCGTTTTTCAAGCTAACCTAT
Source organism: Pachysandra terminalis (assembly GCA_031762675.1). NCBI lineage: Eukaryota > Viridiplantae > Streptophyta > Magnoliopsida > Buxales > Buxaceae > Pachysandra > Pachysandra terminalis. The sequence goes on along the minus strand of JAUPMG010285954.1, from coordinate 14,431 downwards.
CACCGTAATAATAAAAAAATTATACTCATAATATTAACCAGTTATAGACTCATAATATTAAATCTATTTTTCTGTTGTACTTTTGTTCTGCATCCGGCTTTATTAATTTTCCACCATAACCTGGAAATCTGAAGGCAATTTCATCATTCTCCGTGTCTAGTTTTCATAGCTTTGGTTATAATTCATAAACTTGGTCACGAGCTTTTATTTTCTTTGCCATTTTACCAAAATACTATGGTTTGGTCTTCTGTGGCTCTGGTAATGAAAGGTCAGCCTAGGCCCAACCTAACCTAACCTGCTCTCAGATGTTTGAGCTTGAGACTAGCTTGGTGTGGACTTAGTATGCTTATACTTTCATTTAATTTTTATATGTGATTAGATTATCTATCACTCAATATCTTATTTCTACATTAATATTACATATGTTTCACTTAGAAGGCATGAGGACAGTATCAATATATACACACTGTTTTTTTGTTAACATCAACAAAGAAAATCAAGGTAGATGTAATAGATGTTTGTTAAGTAGTAAATATACTGCAAAAGTACACACACACACACACACACACACACACACAAGGAACATGATCTAGCTGGGTCAGGTATACTCAGGTAAATAGAGCTAAATTGAATGTGGTTCATTCATTGAACAGACTTAAATTTTCAAGAGCAGCTAAGCCTTGCCTGAAGCTGCACTTCTGATTTACGATCTTGCCAAATACTGACTTTAAGATCCTCGTTGGGTTGTAACTGACTGGTCGTTCAGAAACTAGGCAATCTAATCCATGTATTGTTTTTTTCCTCTACGATGGATCCAACCTGTGTGAACTTGTTTCTTGCATTAAATAATCCTACTGGTATGACCAGCTAAATTTGAAACTGTGCACATATTTTGGATGCTTTCATTTCTTGGTCTTAGCCAATACTTGTGGTAGCCATTCCCTAAGTTAATTGTCAAAATTTTTCATGCACAAATGTAATTAAGTATCTGAATCAGGATTTAGACTGAACTCGGGATATATCCCTTTTTCAAGTTTCAATAGCTTGTTTACCTGCTTCTGCAACTTCTCAGATTCTCTAGGATTCATTCGTTTTACTTTTGATAAATAACAATGATATATATATATATATATATATATATATATTAAAATGATTCAATATGGAGTACAATTGTTGTCTGAGCAGGACAGCCAAGTAAATAAAACAAAAAACGACTATTATACTAGCATCATAATGATATCAAAGGCAATAACTGAACATAAAATGAAAACAAAGTAATGGAATGCAAATATCTAGAGTAACGGCTACGACTGCATTACATGACTCACATTCCTGCCAACATGTTCTTTGAGATCACAAAAAAGAAAGCATCTCTACCCAAACCTCCTTTGGCCAATCTACATGCCAATGTGTTTGCCATATGAGACACATGGGAAAAACACGATGTTAACCTGAGGGAGATGATTTTTTGGGGATGTTAGCTTGCTATATTCTATTCTAGCTCGAAGGCTTAACTTGACCTTCAATTCTCCATACAGAAAATCACCCATACAGAGAAAATAATTTTCCTCCTTACATGCTTATCTAGAACGTTGTTCTAAACGTCAATAAATCACCTCTGCTTTTTTTGCAATTCATATAAGTGTCCTTGGTACCATTGTGAAATGTTCACCTTCAAACTGCCATCGGTTGTCCTATTGGGACTACAGCACACTAATAATATCTTTACAATTTTATGAATTGCAAATGAAACTCGCATCACTGAATTTTTTTTTACTTAAGTGCTCTTGTTATAGCAAGCAATTTCATATGTTCTTAGATGATTTTTAGGCTTCAATTTGCAACTGTTTGCTACCATTTTCCACAACTCCCTCAATTTATGATCAGAAAACATACCTTTCTATATATATATATATATATATTGTGTTACGAAGTTACGAAGATGTTGGTTCAACATCAACTTCCTATGGAGCAAGAGTGCTGTGATGGCTTTATGAATGACCAATATTTCTTGGTTTACATCAGCATGATTCTCAATTATGTTCAGGTTCTTCACTTATGTACATATATATATATATATATACACACACACACACACACAAACACGCACACACACACACACACACACACACACACATACTTACACACAACGCATACATGCGCACACAAACAAAAATTAGCTTGCACATGGTCATATTATGGAAACTTTACGTGCATATGCTTCATTTTCTTCTATCAATCACTAATCTTTTTTCTTGCCTTTCCAATTGTATAAACAAAGCCTGCAAGATTCATGTGGGTGTGGTCCTTGGGGTTGGAGTCATGTATCCGGGGTACCCTGTCCCTACTAAGTGGGGTCGGGGGTTCGACGTCACAAAAAAAAAAAAAAGTAAAAACAAAGCCTGCAAGATTCATGACCATCGAAGTTTTCATTTATAAATTTGACTTTGTTGAATACTCGTTTATTGAAAGATATTCCATTCTCAAGGAAGTTCACACTAATACCTATTCTGTTACAGAAAGCCTTTGGGTAAGATACCCTTGGAAATTGGTATTTTTACCCTTATCGTATTGTTGCAATTGCGTCTTGAGGATTAAAATCTTCTGAGCACAACAATAGAATGGTTTTCTTGTTCCTGAATACATTCTAATGTTCAGAAACCTGTTAGTGCATTAGATGCTGCATCGACGCTTTCTATTTTCTCAGAGTCTCTTCATCTTTTGGCTCGATTTTTCCATGGGACTTATCATTACCACACCAAGATACAACTATGATTTGTCGCTTATATCATAAAAAGTAGAAGATAATTTAAGATCTTCACTAAAGGATCATACTGAAAAACTAACTGGGCTTTAGTCGAAGAAGTCCTAGAAAACAAAAATATTCCACACCCCAGGTACCCACTAATGTAAAAACTTGCCTTCTTGAGAAATCTCTATTCAGAATTTATATAAAATTACAGCCATGACTTTCTTTCTCTGCATTGTGGTGCTTTTGTATTTGGAAGGAGAGGAATAAGAGTATCTTTGGCGGCAAGACGCGTTCTATCCAGCGTATCTGTACCATTCTTAGGCGTCTTCTCATAAAGAATACAGAAGAAGCTCTATTAACTAGTGTTGTTAAAGACGATCACCCAGATACCCACTAGGTGACTAGGCGTTTTTTTGGGCCAGGCGACTATGTAACCTGATTAACTGCATAATTTTAAATTTGTTATCTTTATAACTTGTATTAAAAAGCGATAACATGTTAAGTTATTAATAAATTTTTATTTACTTTCTTGTATAATAATAACATATTAGTAACAAATACTCACAGATCTACACTCCATACTCTATTGTTGTGTTCTTTTTCCTTTTTCCTTTATTTTTTATAAACACCTGAACCTCCTACCTTCTGTTACCTAATTTAAATTTCTCTTTTTATTTTTGTTACTATGATAATAGGTTTTGCAGTTTTGTTATTTAATTATTTCTATTCATGCTTTTTTAATATAATATCATAATTAATTACTATATTTCTTTAACTTGTACATACTAAATCCCATGCATTCCCTTCATATAATGGCATTGACATGCAAATAACCTTGAATACTTGTTAGGTTTTTTATGATTTATTAATCCAATCAATTTTATAATCTTTCACTTTATTTTTAATTGAAATTCATCTCATTTTAAGTTCCTTAGATCTGATATGTTGTTGCTCATGGGATTAGACTATGTTGGTAGGAAACTTGTCATATTGTTATTATTTAAAAAAAAATTTACTTATGTAGTATTCATTAAAAAAAAAAAAACTCCTTGCTATAAAGTACTTAAAAATGATATAAAATGAATTCTATTGGAGCTTATCGCTGGGCGACTGCCTAATTGCCAAGCTATCGCCTAGGCGATAGGCAAGTCTATTGCCTAGCTTCGCCTAGGTGTTTTAACAACCTTGTTGTTGACCTAAAAGACAGTAAGAGAGAAAAAGAGAGCTAACAATAGAGCAAAAAAAAAAAGATGGAAAATCCGTATTCTACATGGTCAGACGTTTCTTATTGTTGAACTTGCTATAAAGTAGTATTCAATAAAAAATTAAAAAAAACCTTGCTATAAAGTACTAAAAAATAATATAAAACAAATTGTACAGGAGCTTATCGTTGGGCGACTGCCTAATTGCCTAGCTATCGCCTAGGCTATAGGCAGGTCTATTGCCTAGCTTCACCTAGGTGTTGTAACAACCTTGTTGTTGACCTAAAAGACAACAAGAGAGAAAAAGAGAGCTAAAAACAAAGATGGAAACTCCTTATTCTACATGGTCCGCCTTCTTTTCCATGGGAACTTCCAAAAGTAAGTCTTTCTAGCCACTTTTTCCTTCTCCGGCTTATACGCCAACTCGTTAGCTGTCTTGGCACATGGTTAAATGAGATGATCAACCAGCAACCGAAAAAGGAAAAAACAAATTGAGCCAAGCTAACAAGATGAAAAACTTGGACACCCCTGATGAGAGTTAAGTGATAGGTCTTCACTTCCCTCAAACCTGTTGCTTGTGCACAAATTTATGCATTTCCTCTATCTAATATGCCTTGAGAATGTATGAAGAGTACAACCTATGTGGCCCCTGAAGATGCCTCTAATTCTGGATAGGCCTAGATTCCCCAAGGAACTGCAGTCGGTCTTTAGCTTAGCAAATCCTATGATAGGGGGTTTCCAGGCGAGCTACCTCAAATCTAGGGGAGAAGAGAAAGCGATAAACATTCAATCTCTGATAATTTTAGCCACAAAGATGCTTCCAAACTCTGAAGTGAAACCCACATGGTGACCATTAGCATTAGGGATTCAATAACAGATTGCGTATCGGGCACCAACATCCCTGGAAATCCGTTTATTTCTCTCTCTCTCTCTCCTCCCTCTCTCTCTCTAGCCTAATGAATAGCGTAGAATAGAGAATGATACATCATGGTCCCCCTTTCCCCAACTTGTGGAATCTCCATTAATCATGGAACATACAAATGCTAAACAAGAAAACTCTCTCTCTCTCTCTCCCTCCCCCACTTGAGGAATCTCCATTAATCATGGAACATACAAATGCTAAACAAAAAAACCTAGTCCATAGCAATCAAACAAAGAAAGACATGGTCCCCCTTTCCCCAACTTGGGGAATCTCCATTAATCATGGAACATACAAATGCTAAACAAGAAAACCTAGTCCATAGCAATCAAACAAAGAAAGAAACACCATTTATCTTGGGACATCACAAACATGAGGAATAAATGGTTGACAGACTATAGTTGTCTTAAACACATAATACAAATCTGAGGAGATAAGACTAGGTGTTTCCTTTGATCTTAGAGAGTATTATAGGTATTAATTTTGTAAAGCACTGAGGTCAAGACAAATATTTTAGTTTAGGGGGAATACAGGGTTTCCATAATTGAAATGGAGGGAAAGGTCAAAGAGGGAGTCTTAATCACCATGAATGATGCTAAAAAGGATCAAATGGAAGACACTTTTGTAGTGTTAGGATTCCAAATCCAGGTATCAGATGCAGAAAGGTCAACGAATTCATCCTTCAAGACCTCAAACATAGTTGCCAGCTCACCCATATTGGCTCATCTAGTAACTCACCTATATAACAAGTTGAATAGACTATGAGAAGATCAAGAAACAACACCACCATCCTAGACTCCTTGCTAAAAGTGGTTAAGAAAATGGAGGAAGCGGGAAAATAAAACCAATTCACTCCACCAAACATCAGACTGAAGGGGACATCACAACTTCAGTTGATTTTAGAGTATACTAAGGTATGTGAGGAGAGATTCTCGGCCTTCTTTATGGCTGAGCTAGGTACCACATCGAGGTGAAGACCCCATATGCACTTGCATCCAGAAGACTTCACATTGGAGAGGTGCTATGGGTTGCTTTGGAGTATTGGAGGCTGTTTTGTTTATGTTTAGTCCTTTCTTTTATTGTTTAGTCATTGTTTTGGTCTGTTAGAACTATTTTAAGGGCACTTTAGTCAATTTTTTATGTTATTAGAGGTTAGAATAAGGAGTTAGAAAGAGTCACTTATGGAGGGCATTTTTGTATTTTTACTCTATGTTACCACTAGGGTTATTCATCACTTTCATTATAGGACTTCTGCTGCTGTTTTGTTTTTTCAGAAAATAACATACAATTGAATGTAAAACTGATTTTCTGGTGTTTTCCTAAGCTTGGAAACCCTAGGCTCTTGTGATTGGAGGGTGTGAAGCCCCTAGGAGTGATTCGTAGGCCATTTTCGTAGTTCTCTACTCTTTGGTAAGTTTATTTTGATTAGTTTTCTGTTCTAACAGTCATTCTCTTCTCTTGTTGTGACGAAAAATTCAGACCTAAGGTTAGTTACTGCTATTCTCTTTAAACCTTTCCATGTCTCTTCTTATTTCTAGTGTTTTCTCATCTGTTCTAATCTTCTATTGCATTCTACCAAAAATAAAAAATAAAAAAAGAATCTTCTATTGCAGTAGTCCCTTTTATCTAGGGTTTTATTCCACTTCTAAACAGTTTTTGTTGTTGCTGAAATTTTCCAGCACCATTAAAACCCTAGTAAACTCAATCAAATACTGATCTGATAGTGTTTTGAAGTCTGAACTTTATCTTTAGGTCTAGGGTAGGGTCTTTGATCATCTAATTGGTTTTGAATGAATCCTCTGCTAGTTAGGAAGTTCTTACTTCATTTAGATGCACTGTTCTGGAAGTTGAATGACCTTTTTTGCACTTCTTGACCGTGGTTTATCTTAGGAATCAATTTTTAATGCTTGATTAGAGGATTTTGGATGATATATTGTGTGAACAACTTGCTGGGTATATTTGAATTATTTGTCTATATTCTGAAATCTGATCTCTAAACACCATATTACAGTGCTTTCATGCATGCTGCATCACAGACCAACGAATACAAAAGCCATTCCATGGACCAAAGTGAAAACAAGTGTAGAACAAAGGGTTGACATGATGGCCTTCAAGATGCAAGCATTATACATTTTTATTTTTTGATAATTAACAACATTTTCATTAATCATTAAAGTCATGAGACCAAAAGGATGTACAATAGATCACGAAGTGTGATCAAATCTATACTGAAAATACACGACAACAAACTATCAATGCATGAAAGAAAACTGAATGACCCTAGGGTCCCAAAATCTCCATGCCATAATCATCCTGAAGCCTCCAGATACCCTCCAGCAAAGGACACTTTATCTACCCCTTTTCTAGCCTAAGTATCCGCCACCTCATTTGCCAACCGAGGAACATGTGAAAATGAAATTCTTATCCCCTGACTAGGATGCCTTGCTAGCTGCACAAGATGCGCAAATTCCAAGGATACTGACTAGCAACAGACTTACAGGATATCACTGTAAAATAGTCCCCCTCCACCTATAAATTCTCCAACTTCAGCTTCCTTCCCTCCCGCAATCCTACAATCAAAGCCAAAATCTCAGCTTTGGTAGAATCCCCCACTCCAATCAGACCCGAGTACACATGAATAATCGCACCATCGGAATTCCTGAAAACCCCACCAATCGCAGAATTCCCTGGATTTCCCATAGAAGAGCCATCAAAATTGAGTTTAATGGATCCACTCTCTGGGGCAATCCAGTCCTCTCTGTCTACAACGAACTGGTGATGTATATATTGACTCTCCATCCCCTAATGTTCGAGTTCATGGGGAAATCACGGAAATCAGGTCTGACCGCCACCCATGTAGCGATCGACCCCAGGATGGAATCAATAATCGATGCAATAGACCTCCGTGAGTCCTCGAAAATATGCCTATTACGTTCTATCCAAATTGTCTATATTATGGAAAAGAAAAGTGTCACATAATATCTTCCCCCCTCTGTCCCAGGCCCCAGAATCTCCATCGAGTCAGTAATGATACTAACTCTCCGGTATCACCCAATCCACATCCATAGTCTATAAAAAGTAGATCCACATCCCCCTGGCAAAGTTATAATGAAGAAAAAAGTGACCCACCGACTCCCCATGTCTCCTACACATGAAGTAAATATGTGGGGAAATGGTCAGATTACCCCTCTTCTTTTATAGCATATCACACGTATTGATTGTATAGAGTTATGATGGTTTATGTCCGTACCATTATCGTGAATGTCATACTTGCTATGATAGCTTTGAACCATAACATTTCTTTATCTGATTTGAATCTCCCTAGCTATTTCTCCAAAAGAACAGTTATGAGCCAAATGTGTTATCCAAGTTGAGTTCATATTTACTTATGTCTACACGCTACTTTCAATTTAACCAAATGATCCTTTTTTAATCTATTAACCTTGCACAAGATATATCGTGTAGCAAAAATCCTCTCGATCTTTTCATTGATGGAGACCCAAAATCCAAATTATGAGGGCTATTACCCACGGGAAGCCAAGATATTGTAGAGGTGGTTCTCCTACCCTACAATCTAACATCCCTGCTCATGAATTTAGCAACTTTGAGCACACATAAATCCTGGTTATGTAACACCAAATTTACCATCAACCTCGATACCACTTCAAAGCACTCAAGGATTCACTTGGTTCAGAAGACTATTTTTAGAGGCTCCCAGAAATAGGATCATGTCATCAGCATACTAAAGATGGGAGGTAGATACTACCTCACTACCCACCTCTAATCTACTCCTTGGCTTAACGAGGGTTTTGTCTATGTTGAGGATAACACCAATAGTTTTTTTGGTGTCAACTCTACATTTTCTTTGCATTGAGCTAATCAGATCACCAAACTTGAGAAGAAAAAAAATACCCACTCAAAATTATTGCATTCCTGAAGACACATTCAAAGTCTATAGAGAATTGTTGACCAATATAGCTAGATTACCAAGTCTTTAAAACCTAGCATTAAGCAGCTTTCCTAAAAGGAGCAAGGTTATCTCCGAACTAAATGAAATGCTTAATGATATAAGAACCTTGAGCCCCTGAATGTTGTTTTCATTAGGTACTGACTACTGCGTAACACAAACCTGGAGGGGCACACAGTATTTTCATCAAAGGGGTTGGGAAGAATGAATAAATCAGATGGCAGAACTCTAAAAGTTGCCAGCCAGCTTTGGTTGGTAAGGTCTTTTAGTGGTCATACTAGAGACTTGGGTTCAAGTCCCCTCTGGACTTAGATGCTCATTTCACTTTTATTGCTGATTAAAAAAATTAAAGGAAAAGGTAACGGAACTCTATGTTAAGAACAACTGCATCACAATTGCATCAAATCAGTTCTCAGGAGATATTGGATGTTAGAAATATACCTCCATTTCCTATCTAGTTTGACCTAAAGGAGAAACTTGCTTTATACTTCTGCCTATCCTCATGAAGTCCAACTCAAGCCCTTAAATTTATACACACACACACACACACACACACACACAGAGATATATATATTTGGTTTGTGGATATTTGTTTACTGCCTTCTTGAAATGCCTTTTTGAAACTACACTATTGTTTATTAACTTCAGCTCCTACACCCTGCCACATGTGCCTTTTCATTTATCTACTGTACTTGCCATGTACAAGCAGTCTTACTTCATTGCTAAGTATGGTTTTACTTACCTTTTTTTCTTCTACCAAATAGTAATTTATATTTCATATTATCATTTTCTTTACTTATTATTTATTGGGAGACTGTCATAAGGGGGTTTAGCGAAGTTTGGATTACATGAATGAAGTAACAAGAGTGGCAGATGACTTACCCATTCCTTTCTTTCCCTTTTTCCCTCTTCTCTCCTTTCTTTTCCATTTTCTTCCAAAATTAATCTCCATTTACTCCATGTCTGTTTAAGTTCTTGTCCTTTACCTTCTTTTGTTTACTATATTAGGGTAGAGGTACAGCAAGTACACCATATTTCCCTTTTGTCTTTGTGACAAACTTGAACCAGTTCTGTTATCTCACTATGTATTCCTTATGGTTTTAACATGCCCCCTGAGAAGCACCTAATTAAGCATGTCATGTGCAGGTCCACATGGACCAAAATAATCCAAGTATAGAAGTGGATCCCCAGTTGTGTGTTACATCAAACTGGATGATCAATGTTGCATATTTGAGAAATGTATCTGGAAGTTTATTTATTGGTGCAATTAGAATGCAGCGTTATCATGAACTGGATTTTATTAGTGACGTGGCAAAGTTTTTATGTCACAATTCAGGTTGAATATGTATGCTTGTACGTCTCTTTTGAGTTTTCATTGATGAACATAGAAACAGGATCCTGAAGAAATGAAATTAACTGAACACCTGGAGTGCATGTCTTCTGTCTTTCTTTATGGAATACTCATTCTGACGTAGTAATGGCTACTTAGTCTTCTTTTTTTTGAACTTTCAGCTTTGGTGTTGCCTTTTTATGTTCTTATTTGCATTTTCTACCTCAATTTCTTAATAGAAAATAGCATCCATATATCAACTCCTATATCCTCATTTTTACAGGTAAGAACGGTGAAGGTTAGTAATATTTCACTTGCTGCTTCTGAGCGGGATATCAAAGAATTCTTCTCTTTCTCCGGTGATATTCAATATGTTGAAATGCAAAGGTTGATCTTCTTATCTATTTGTTAAATAACTTCTCCTCCTGAATTATGATTCTAAGGAAAGCTGGTGTCACTTTTTCTAGTGAAACTGAAAGTACCCTGCTTGCATATGTTACCTTCAAGGATTCACAGGGAGCAGACACGGCAGTGCTTCTTTCGGTATGTATGATTTCTATATCAGAATTCTCTTGCCTAAAACTTTCCTTTGGATTTTATGCTTAGAAAAAAACCTCATATTGTTGTCAATTTTGATGCAGGGTGCCACCATCATTGATCTTTCTGTCACTATAACGCCGGTTGAGAATTATCAGTTGCCTCCTGAAGCTTCTCAACCAAGTTCGGTAAATTCTAAAACTATTCTATGAATGACAGTTACAGATTTTATATGTTCCAAATCTTGATTTAAAGACGCAAGTGAAAATGGTTTATCTTTGATCAATGATGGATAAATTTTTGTAGTGAGCTGCTAAATGTGATTTGATATATATGTTATTATCTACATACAACTTGAATTAATGCATTATTTGTTGTTGCAGATCTTAAAATCTTATTAAAACTTGATATTTATGTTATTATCTACATACAACTTGAATTAATGCATGATTTGTTGTTGCATATCTTAAAATATTATTAAAACTTGATATTTATTTTATTATCTACATGCAACTTGAATTAATGCATTATTTGTTGTTGCAGAACTTAAAATCTTATTAAAACTTATCCCTTGCATTTGCTACAAAAAATATTGACAGAGGATTTTTTTGGGAGACATACACCTCGTAATAGTATAGAGTTGGTGTATCTATATATATTAAAAAAATGCTCTTGAATGAAATTGAACTTTTGCTTCCAGAAAAAAAAGAAGAAAAATTAAAAGGAGATATTTTTTTATTTAACAGAACTTGGGATTTTGGATAAATGGAAGTATGGGTTTGGCATCCATGTGAATCCGAATATAAGGAATGGAAAACTGAAATTGGTAGGGTTAAGATAATCCTTTCATGATTAATGGGTAACTTGGATTTTTATTGTTAAGTTAACGGAAAATTTCTATTACATTCTTTCTTATGTCTTTTTTTTTTTAAGTTAACGGAAAATTTATATTACATTCTTTCTTATGTCTTTTTTTTTTTTTTTTTTCCTTTTCCTCTGAAGGAGAGAAAGCTCTCTGGTGCTGATTCAGCTGTTAAGAAGGCCGAGGATGTGGTAAGTAGCATGCTTGCTAAGGGATTTGTTTTAGGAAAGGATGCCCTCAACAAGGCAAAAACTTTTGATGAGCGGCACCACTTGATATCAAATGCCTCTGCAACGGTTGTGTCTCTTGACCAGAAGATGGGCATCAGTGACAAGATTAGTATAGGGACTGCTGTGGTCAATGAGAAGGTGAGGGAGGTGGATGAGAGGTTCCAGGTGACTGAGAAGACAAAATCAGTCCTTGCAGTTGCTGAGCAGAAGGCAAGCAGTGCAGGTTCTGCTATCATGAGTAACCGTTATGTTTTGACTGGAGCATCATGGGTGTCAAATGCCTTGAGCATGGTTGCAAAGGCTGCTGAAGATGTGACCACTATGACCAAAGAGAAGGTTGAGAGGGCCGAGGAAGAGAAGAAGGAGATCATTTATAGGGAGAGGACGGGGATTGTGAAGGACTTTGCACAGATCCATCTTGATGAGTCCCTGACAGGGGAGCCTCCAGTCATACCGATTGGTTCAACCGATGACAGTAGGCTTGGGATCATATGACCCTTTTAGTTTTTTTTTTCATAATTCTTTTTTTTTTCCCCTTCATTTGTATTTTTCTCTATTGTTGCTTTACTGGTATCTTCATTTGTACATCTCTTCTTTGTTGTAGTATTGTAAACCACTTTGATTGTTCTAGTGATGATCTAAAATACCTGCTTGCATTTAATGAGTTTATTCCCTCTTTTTAATATTAGAGGAGTTTTTGGATGAAAGAACTTGAATTTGAGGTATTCACAAGATGTTCAATTGTAGAAGAAAGCTGTGTCTAAGGTAACCTACAAGGCCTTTGTCAATAGAATTAATTTTCCACAGGTTGGTACCCTTTGAAGGAGTGCGGTCTCCTATGTATAGAGTAACTGTCAACATATATATATATTTATAGAGAGAGAGAGAGAGAGAGAGAGAGAGAGAGAGAGCATTCTACTTTTTCACAAAAAAAAAAAGAAAAACGAAAAAAAAGAGGAAGCATTCTACCAAGAAAGCAACGAAGATACGGTTTCAATTTGCCTGACTTGAAGAAAATGCAAAATAATCCTGTTATCTCAGTTATAACGATTACAATTCTGTTAATTTGGACTGTTAAATATTGATTTAGTATTAATTTCGAATAATATTATGTATTAATCTTTAATCAAAATATTAATTCTTAATAATAAAATACACAAAAAGCAAAAAATAAAAAAGATTCTTATATTATTTTTACCTCTATTTTGTTAATAACAGTTCAACCTTATTATAACTGTTATATGCTTGTACTATTATTAACGGTCATATCGGTCGTTTATTTACCATTTTGCACGGTGTCAATTTGATTCCCCCACTAGAAACAAAGAATCCCATTAAAGTCAATCAGAGTAGGTGTGGCTTGTTACTCACGCACTGATCCTTCTTGGAAATCAAGTCGAACCAATCCTTTTATAAGCGAATCAACCTACTTCACATGAAGCTTTCAACTGGTATCATCACCACACACAAAAAAGCTTATAAGAAGTGATCATGGAGTTTGACAAACAGGAAGCTATGGAGCTGGAACGATCGGAAGCTATATGTCTCTCTTGTCCCCTCTTGGATTGTATCCTGGGTTTTGTTCTTCTTTGTTCTTCTCAATCTGATTCAAAACCAGATTTTGGTAAAGAAAACGATTCTGCCACGGAGCATATAGTTGCGGCCCAAAAGCATTTTCGGAAAGTTCAAAATATTCGTTTAGGTTGATTGAGTTGTTTTGAGTTTGATCCTTTACTTATGAGTCATATATATTGCTAGGTATTTTGCTGCTGATGTTGCTATGGAGTGCTTCTAGTTGTTGTAATCAGGTCCAGTGTTCAGTGAACCAATTCCTGTTCGGTGTTCGATGAATATATCTATATATATATATATATATATATATATATATATAGGTGTTTTGGTCATTTTTCAAGATTAGGAGTAACTTGCAGTGATTTAGTGACTTCTAAGCCATGCTAAAATGTGTATTTTTCACTTGTATTTCGATTAGGTTAAGTAATTTTTATCTTAGTTGTGTGGTTGAAACCAAGGTTTTATCTGGTGGAAAATTTTTCCAAGTAGAAGAAATATTGGAAAAAAATTTCGCTATATTTTATCAAAATTTCGCTACATTTCATCAAAATTTTGAAAAAAATGAGGGAAAAATTCCACCTACATTTCGATATACTTGGGCATTTTGGCGAAATTTAACAGGCACGCCGTCCAAATTTAAAATCATAGTTGAAACTTGAAAGTATTAGTAGGATATAAATATTGCACATATATTTGGATTGAAGAAAAATAGGCCAGTAAAAACTCTCTTAACCTTTTCAAAGTTGCTCTCTCTCTCTCTCTCATCAAAGATATAGATTTTGATATATTGAAAATCCTAAAATATACTCAAAATAACTTCTAAAACAAGAATTAACAAATACATGACCTAAATAGGTGATGGTATACACAAGATGTTCAATATAAATCACATTTGATTTTCAAGGAAATAACCTTCGGATGCTTGATTTTGAATTTTAGACATCCTGTTTATAAACTTCATAACCTTGGATGCTGCCTTGTGGAAGATCACCCCATAAAAGGTTATAGTTATTTAATATTGCTTATAAACTTCCTAATTACCTTGGGATGCTGCCTAATA
>JAUPMG010285934.1:0-14437 GCA_031762675.1 Pachysandra terminalis | reverse complement strand
AGGTTAAGGAGATTTATAGTTGGTGTGGATTGACTTGGTGATGTTATTTATGTTATTGATTAGTGAGTGATTTGATGTAATAAACTAGTTGAGTAGTTATATTGGTTTGTAAGCTCTTACGAAGCCATTAGCATACTTTTTGATGTAATTCGATTTTTATTAGTTAACTTCCGCACTCTGATTTGGTTTATGAAAGCTTTTATAGAATTTTATTATTTATCTTTTTGGTTGTAGAGCCGCGTTCCATTGTTGGGAACCTGAAGGTCGCACCTCATGATCCGTTCCACTCACCGCGAGATTCGGGCATCAGGATCCAGGGCGTGACAGATTCGTATCAGAGCTCTAGGTTAAGTTTCCTAGGGTGTAGAGAACATAAAGGGGAACACTAGAACTCACATGATTGAATTGTGTATTGTGTGCATAACATCATTGTGTGTTTACTTGTATGATTATTTAAGCATGCAAACTGTCGGATAGAAGATTGAACATTTGTTTTGGGTTTGTAGATGGTTGGTAGGAGGAGAACAGCTAGTGAGGGATCATCTTCCGAGGCTTGGGTTGATGTCGATCCTCAGTTAGCTGGATTTATCAGATCCTTGGAGACATGGCAGCTCTCCAAAGAGATCAGATGGAGAGGCAGGCTAGTGCCGAGCAGAGTAGGGCGACAGTAACCCCTGTTGTGTGGTTGGAGAAGTTCAAGAAACTTACTCCACCAGTATTTGAAAGATTATGTGAGCCACTCCAGGCTCAGAATTGGTTGTTGGACATAAAAAGAATTTTTAGGACCCTGGGATGCCCGGATGATCAGAGCGTGTCTCTGGCTACCTTTCTACTAAAGGGTGAGGCACTCCACTGGTGGGACATGGTGGAGAGGAACGTGGAGGTAGGGATGACTTGGGAAACCTTTAGGAGTAAGTTCCTAAAGACTTGCCTTCCTAGTAGTTATAGGAGGCAAATTGCATCAGAACTCATGAGGTTCGAGCAAGGTTCGCTTATTGTGGCGCAGTATGAGGCTCGGTTTGCAATGATGTCAAGGTTTGCACCATACATCATCGCAGATGAGGTTGATAAGGCTGCCACATTTGAGGAAGGCTTGCGACCGTCGATTAGGAAGAGGGTTGTACCCCAAAGGTTTAAGAAGTACTTAGATGTGTTAGAATGTGCTAGGATGGTGGAAAGGGATAAAGTGAGGTATCTGCAAGAAAAAGACAAGAAGAGGAGTCACAGAGATAGGGAGAAGACTCATAGGTCAAGGGAGAGAGATGGAGAACCAGGCACAGATAAGAGGCAAAGGACTGAAGAGAAGTCAGTTCCAGTTGACACTACGGGTAATACGGTGGCACCACCACAGCTACGCCCACCACCCAAGTATTACAACTGTGAGAAGATGGGACACATTTAGAGGTATTGTAGACAACCTAGGAGGCAAGAGGAACAATCGGTAATGGCGACTCGACCAACTTAACATGGGAAGGTCAATGTTCTGATTGGGGAGACGAACGAGTGTAGTGACAGGGTGGCTAACGTTGTAACCAAATGTATCATGCGTACACACTTGTTTGATTGATTTACTTTACATTGCATTAATTAACATGATATAAATTGCTTGTATGTGAGCATATGTTACATTGAGAATGGCACGACTAAAGCATAACAGACTATAGGATTGAACACTCTAAAAATCTAACATTGCTTAATTTTGGGGACGAAATTTCTTTGAGGGAAGGTTGTAGTGATCCATATCCAATGTTAGGGACAACAACTAAGTAATTCAAAAGTTTAATTAAAAGTTATAATTAAAGTATAGCATTGACTAAAATGTAATTATATGGGGTTTATTGGTTATTTAAAATATAGTTGGGGAGTATAGTGTAACTAACTAAACTAAGATTAGTGAGAATTAGAAGTTCGCGCGTGAATATTTTGGTTGAACAAAACTTAGTATATTCTTCTAGAAGAGGTCTAATTGAACCATAAGGGGGTTAGTAAATTCATTGAAATTAGATTGTGATTACTAATTAGATTAGTATGGAAGGGAGAGAAGGAAAGATCTAAATGGAGGAGTTTCTAATTGAGGGGAAGATTGAGATTGGTTTTGGAAAGAAAAATAGAAAGGGACATGTAGAATTGGTAAGGGAGAAGATTTGAAATTTATAAAAGAGGTTAGGAAGAGGACGTGCACGGCAAGAAGGAAAGGAGAATAGGGTTTTGGTTTAGAGAAGGAGAGAAATGATTGGTGGCTGGGATTGAGTTCTATAGAAGAAGAAGCGAAGGGAAGAACGCACTAGGATCAAAACAAGCATAAACTGGTAAGTTGTATTTTCTGTATAATTCTCTTGGGATTTCGGAGGCTATTAACGTTTGAGTTATGTAATTCTATTACCTATACGTATAATTATCTTTGTATTAAATTTTGATGCTAATTCTAGTTGTATGATTGTTTGGTATGAATTTGATAGAGTGTTAGATCGATTTCCAAATTTGAAAGAGCATACGTGATTAGATCTATGTTAGACTAGGGGTGTTTATAAATTGCTTTGATATAATTGGTTCATTGTATTATTGTTATAATGATGCATATTGATCTCTAAAATTGTTAGAAATTGAATCGGATATAAAAAAAAAGGCTAGGGTTCACAAACCCAGAAAACCCTGAAAAACTGTACAGACCTGAACTATCGATTAGAGAACTTATGTAAATATTTTTTCGTAATTTATTTTATATTTTATTATGATTCCTATATTCGTTAGAAACACAACAAAATAAGTTTGACGCAATTCCCATTAGTATTTAGGAAGATATGACCAAATTATCAACTATTCGTCAAAGCTGAAAAACCCAAAAAAGTGACAAGTCGGCAGGCTTCGGTCCACCGACAGAACGTGAATTACAGGCCAATTTAGGGGTTCGGTAGGCTTTGATCCACCCCCTACCTCGCCGAACAGCTGAGAAAACACAGAGAGTACTTTAGTAGACCCTTCGGCCCACTGACAAAACCTTAGTTTTAGTACAAATTGACCCTTCGGTCGACTTCGGTCCACCGAAGACTCCACCGAATAGCAGAGGTAGGTACAGACAAATTTCCAGATTTGAATCTATTGACCTGGGGACTTGACCACTTGACCTAGGATTGTGAATCACATATAATTAATGATTAAAATACTACATGAGTACGGATTGCTTGATGGTTGTGTTAGCATATAATCATTATACATGTTGCCTTGGAAAGGATTCCTGTGATGGCTTCTTAAGGATTGTTCGGGTGTATAGGCGCCCAGACAGTTTCCGAAGGGTATTATCACCGAAGATCCAATTGATTGTTGTGGAGTCTTGTGATGGTTTCCGGAGAATTGTTCGTGTGTATGGGCACACGGATAGTTTCCGATAGATTCTATCACCGGAATTCCTATTATTTGGGATACTTTAGATTGAGATATGGAATTTGTTGTTGTGGGTAATCCTCTTTGATAAAAGACCTCCCTGGGTTAAATCCCTAAATGTTCGTGGGTAAACGTCCTCGTAGAAGGCCTCCCTGGGTGTTAATCCCTAAATGTATGAAATAGCTTCGGGAATTGAGCCCTGTAGATTGCGAACCTACAAAACCACGATGCACACATGGTATAATTGAATGTGGAGACAAATTGACCGTAAAGTCGTGGACCGTGGTGTCGGTGGCGCTTGAGACCAACTGATCACCGGATGGTGGAGTGCTTACGTATGTGTTGATTTACATGATAAAATTATTATGTGATATGGATTGATTGTATAACATGCTTACTGCTATATGAATACCTTTGATTTCATGATTTTTATATGTTAATTGGACTGACGTTATTCCTTGGGGACGGATGACAGAATTACTTCTTATTGGGCATTCCAAGCTCACGCAACTTATTGATGTTGCAGGTTAAGGAGATTTATAGTTGGTGTGGATTGACTTGGTGATGTTATTTATGTTATTGATTAGTGAGTGATTTGATGCAATAAACTAGTTGAGTAGTTATTTTGGTTTGTAAGCTCTTACGAAGCCATTAGCATACTTTTTGATGTAATTTGATTTTTATTAGTTAACTTCCGCATTCTGATTTGGTTTATGAAAACTTTTATGGACTTTAATTATTTATTTTTTTGATTATTGAGCTATATTTCACTATTAGGAACACCACCCACCTCAAGATTCGGACATGAGAGGCGTGACATACACCATCCATGTTCATGTATATAAGCTTCTTCCTCCATGCTTGTTATCATATATTTTCCTTGATTCCATGTTTGTTGATGGCAATAATTTGAAGCTCCAAAACCAAGACAGTTCTGTCTCTTCAATCAATATAATTATATCAAAACAGAATGTTGCATTTATTACAGTGTGCAAATAGATTTTGAAAGATAGAAAGCCTGACATCTGGATTTTCACATAAACCATGATAGACTATCGATTAATTTGATGAACATTCCATTTGGAAACTTTTTTGAACTTGAGATCAATAACACACTTCACTAGAATACTCAACCAATTCTTTCTCACGTCAAATTTCAATGCGCCATATAGCCTTCCAGATGCTTTTACGTCTGATAGTGCTTTCATTAATAATTCATGTTAACACATGGGCACGTGCCCTCCACTAGCCTATTATAAAAGAGCCAATTGATCTGCCTTTTTCTGTCTCCCAGTTATACCTTTATCTCTTGATTATATCTACATCTATACTCATATATCGTTTTGGATTTCTACACTGTCTGCCGTTTATATCCTTAAGCTTCATAATTATTTTTACCATTTATACCCTTAAGCTTTATAATTAGTTTTACCATTTATACTCTTAAGCTTCATAATTATTTCTTAGCAACGTGTACTATTATAGGAGCGCTCATGTATATCGACTCTAGAATCATCAAACAAAAAAAAGAAAAGAAAAGGGAGTTGAGCTGGGTGGGTGCTTCTCTTTTCCTCTCTCTCGATTATACCACTGACCTCACTTGCAAATTTATTCTCCCGATTATACCTCTAACCTCACTTACAAATTTATCATGCATGTAAAAAATACTTAGTCCCCATCATGTCACATCATCATTATTAAACACACTTCATGTGATTGAGCTGAGTGCTTCTCTTTCTTTGTCTCCCGATTATACCCCTGACTTCACTTGCAAATTTACTCTCTCAATTAAACCCTTGACCTCACTTGCAAATGTACCATGTCAAGTAAAAAGGACTTAGTCTCAATTGTGCCACATCATCACTAATAAACACACTTCACGTGATTACTAAAGTCAAGATCACATAGTTTTCTCTTATTATTATTATTATCATTATCATTTTTAAAATCAATACAAATAAATCTACTCTGGTTTCAGTGTCGTCATTCATAAATATCTCTAATAGCTTTGATATTAGAAATGACTCCATTGGTTTGTTATTTGGCAGCAATAAATTCACAGGAATGATCAAATCGACTACAATAAGAAACTAAATAGGATAGAGAATACCATCTACGATAATGCTAAACCAATGTAAAGATCTTAACCACATCAATTAAGTATAATAGATTGTCAAAACATTTTGTACCATATGAAGTAGTGCAAGGGAGAAAGGGCAAGAAGAGATATATGAGGGGAAAAATCCTATAATTTAAGAGCCTTAGAATCTACAATATCTCAGATTTAAAAGAAAAATTACCACAATGCATGAGAGAAGAGAAAGAAGAGAGACGAGAGAGAGAGACCCTAAAATCTTAAATATCAAGAGAAAACATAGAATCTTAAGTATCGAGAGATCGAGAGAGAGAGAGAGAGAGAGAGAAGTATTTACTTGATTCACTTATGTTTTGATAATACATGTAGCGCTGGTGAGAGGTATTGGAGAGAAAACGAAAGTGGTTTGCAGGAGGGATCAAAGGAAGAGAACTTTTTTTAATTGAAATTCTTTTTAAAAATTAATGAAAATGGATATTACAAGGACTTTAATAGTCACGTGACATTGTGGGTCTCATCATGTACGGTCTGAGGGGTTGGATCTATATTTGAATTCGGCCCGTAATAGACCTGCAAATCTCAAATATAGTTAGCCCTTAAAATCCAATGGGTCTAATATCAATATGAAATTCATATTTGATTAAAATCGAATTCAAATATGAATTTGATCTTATTCGATCCGATATAATCACATTTCATAGAACTTTAGAATTTTTGGTTTTCATTTATTTATCCTTAAAAAAATAAAATAATATTCAAGTTACATATTTTGAACATGAATATATATTATTTCTTTCAAATTCAAATATGCAACTTTTTTAGACCGGATTTTATTTTTGTTTGAATAAAGATCGGTCAAATTTGAATCAGATTTAAATATGGATCCTAGTGGATCCGATCCGTATTTGTAAGGACCTAAAAAATTTCTAAATTTAAATATAAAGATATTTTGGTTATTTAATTTATGAACAAGGGTAAATCGGTAAAATTCACCAAGAGTAAAGTGGAGCATTGTATGAACAACCCCTAAACTTAATTTGAGTGTTAAAATCCTAAAGGTTAACTAAAAACAACATGATAAGTGAAAACCCATGGAGAACCTAACGAAACAGGCCCTAAGCCCATAAGTTACTATAAAGAGAACCCAAGTCTCTTAGAACCCAAATTTGCTGAATTTTGAGGAGAGGGTGAAACCCTAGAGCTTGGAGAGGGAGATTCAACACCAATGCCAAGGGTGTAGGCTTGGAGCATCAAAGATCGAAGGGGCAAGACCGAGCATGAGGAATTCGCGACTTCAACGAACACGACGCAAGTAAATTCTCAATTTATTGGGAATTTGGGCAAAAACCCAAATATCGGTTCTATGTATAATCATTTGGCATTAAATTTGATAGAAATGAGTGTGAAGCATGTTAACTATGTAGTTTGTGTGGTAGTGGTATTGTAGATTAGAATTTGGACAATAAATAAGTTAGGGTTTATGATTTAAAAACTAAGGCAAGGATTTGTGTGAAGTTTAATTCATAAAATGCTTTAGATTATGTTGCAACATGTTTTAGAATGTTATTAGAGTAGTCTTAGACCTATTGGGGGTGATGGTATGATCAAGATTGGATTTAAAAGGTTAGGAAAAACCTAGGAATTCACGAGCACTATCCATCGATGGACTCCACCGATTTTCCGGTGAGGCCACCAACAGGGACACATTTACACTTCACAGAGGCCGGCAGGGGACCCCATCGGTCCATCGGCAAGCCCACCGGCGATCCCACCGGCAAGACCACCAAGGAAGCCACCGACAAGGGCATGTTTTGGGACTCAAAGAGCACCTAGACCAGGTGTGGACCACCTCCACCGACCAAGCCACCTACCACTACCACCAACCATTTTTAGGACTCAAGTTTACCCTAGAATATGTATGTGGGGACCAATAGGATCACATTGGACTTGGACCCACTTGAGTGGAACCAACTTGACTTTGCACAGTGGACCGACACACTGCCGACCAACCCACCAACCAACTTTGGAGTTTGGGGTTTGGACCCCATTTGGTTGTAGGTTGATGACTAGGATGTTTGGTGAAATCATATCAGGTTTGGAATTGGTTTGACCTATGCAGTGCACCAGTTTCACTCCTATTAACTTATGGACCTAGGCTTGAGATCCTATGACTTAATTTAGGCATGAGTGGTGCATTGGGATAAGTGTAAAACCTTGGGAGTGAGGAATTAGACTTATGAGAGTCTAACGTAGAGTTGTGAGATGGAAAGTAGGATTGAGTGATCCCTATTTGCCTTGGGAATCCCATATAAGGCAATCAGACACTAGAATGAGTTTGAATGTGTCCCGACTGAGATTAGTAGGATGGTGGCCCTAGTACATAGTGTACTTGGATTGATAGAATACGCCTAACATGCTTAGGAACTAATGCATTAGATGTTGGTGCATATAATAAGGACCAGTATAAGGTAAGATGATAAATAGTGTGAGGGGTGATTGAGTGTAGTATTAAACTTAAGTAATGTGACGTGAGAGTATGAGGTGAGAGTCTATAAGGACCTGAAAAACTAGACTAGAAAAGAACTTTAATAAGGATAAAATAGTAATTTAATAAAGCTATAAATGAAAACTAACCTAAAGTTGGTAGTTAATATAATTATAATGTAATATGTAACTTCACATAATTAAATTAAGAACTTATAATAATTGTTGGTCTTAATTAGACTATTGGGCTTATAACTTAAGTTAGGCTTAACTACGACTAAGTATGGGCTTAACAACTACACTAATGGGCTTAAGTAAGTTCGCTAAGGCCCAAGGGAATTAAATACTTAAAAATTAATAAGGAATTTCATAGCTAATTAATGGATAATTAATAAGTACAAGTTATCATCAAACTATGAGTCTAAATAACTGCTTAACACTAATTACCAGTTCTAGTATAACTAGAACACCTAAAACATTATAAAGATAAGTAAAACAAGTGAATTAAGGGATTAGAAACAAGGAAAATTCGTAGGAAACCCTAGGAGAAACTAGGAGAGGATCAACAACCCAGAAAATTGAAGAACACACATCAAAGAAAGGATCTACAACAAATGGGTGAGTTTTCCTTCATCATCTTGTGTATTTACTTCATCATCTTGGCCTGCTCACAAGTAGTTTGCATATTATGCACATGCTTAATGTTTTAACAACATTAAGGGATTGCAACTCATAATTATGGAACTTATGACACTTTCATCATGTCTACTTGTGTACTGAACTATATACTAAACTATATTGCATCTATATCATTTAGGATCATGAGAATGTGCTCATGTTTATGCTGTTTTGAATATATGTGATGTGTTATCATTGTGTGTGCACTGCATTAATAAATGATTTGAAATTATGAGTTGCATATTGACCACCTAGCTGTGATAGCTTCCATGTTTTCCTGTTGTTGGAGCACCTTGTGTCAGACCAACTAAGGATACCACATTGACTCCTTTACTTGTCCATTGAGGGACTTAGTGTTGGTTTTCACCCAAGGTGAGGGATAGGCCTTGTATGGTAGTCCCAAGAGACTTATGGTAAGATAATAGGTGAGAGATAGTTAACATTAGTGAAACGCAATATCTGAATCATAAGTTACGTTCTGTTAGTATTCCGATAATGTATGGTTCATTAAGGATAGTTCACATTGGCGAAACCTTGGATATGTTCCTGTGATAAAAAATAAGGTGAGGGGATTGTGCTCTTTAGGTCGAAGTCCCTTAGCACTATGATGCGCACATAGAATAATCCATTATCACTTTGCCATATTTTGAAGAATGAATTCACATTTGTGGGACATTCTTGGATATGAGATTAGCTAGTATAGGACATACACTATTTGAATGTCATACAGCATGCATATTGCATTACATGTGATTGTTGATATTATTGTTGTTATCTTGTGTATGATGCACTTGATATAATTATTCATATAGAATTAGGCATTGTAGACCTTTGAATATGATCATGTTACCTTTATGATACAAGCTAAGTGAGATTTGGTGAGAGAATAGTCATTGATTGGTTGTTGTCTACATATCATCATTATCACCATATATTTTTCAAATTTATCATCATTCATATATTTTTCAGATTATATCAGTATTACTCTCATATTATATATTTTCTTATGACTTTGGGATTTGAATAAATGCCTTGTTATGAAGGTGTCGCGCCCCAAATTCGAGATATAAGATCTCAAGGATTTGCAAGGAACAACCTTCGGATCCATCTCGTGGATGCGGATAACCATTCATCATGAAACAACCATCACATGGTTAATCAGAGTAATGTCATAAAATCAGCGAAAGTCTGTATAAATTAAAACCATAATTATCATCCATACTAACCAAGTTGGAATTAACCAAAGTAAATCCAACTAAGTTATTACAACTTCATGCCCTCATGGGGTCAAAACGAATAAAATAAATCCCATTTAATTGTCTCAATGTTTCAAATCTCAAAACTATTAAAGAAAGAATTCCTTTCCCAACCAGCATGCTTCTCGAATTGATCACCTGTAAAAATATAGGTTGAGCAAAGCCCAATAGAGAAATCCAAAGAATCTATGACAACTATTTCCATAGGTTTACAATAACACATGTTACTTCATGCAATTTCAATTAACAAGTAATATTACATTTACAATGTATTTAGCATGCTTATCATTATACTAAATCACACATATTTAACATGTATGTCACATTCAACATTGTAATCACATTACACTTGCAATTTACAAAAGTAGTCATATCATATCATAACAATTGTTCATATGGTCTCATTATTATAAATTATAGGGCACACATGATCCCATCATGTATTCAAACCCAATCCACATAGTCTCATTATGCATCAAAACATAACCTACATGATCCCATCATGCACAACACATTAGCCACATAATCCCACTATGCATAGCAATATACCACATGGTCCCACCAAGCAAAACAAGCAATCACATAGTCCCACTATGCCAACAAACAACCATATGATCCCACCATAACAAACAAGTTACCACATATTTCATAGCATACACATAGTCCCACTATGCTCACAATCAATTCATTCTTTAAGGGACTTGCACCCACGGTAGAATGCCACCATATATAGTTCACAAACAAGTATAATCACAACACAAACAAGCAAGTATCGTATAACAAACACATAGTCTCACTATGTTCACAAACAAATCACATAGCCCCACTATGCACATCATTTACACCACATGGTCCCACCATGTCTCAAACAGAGTTTCACATGATCCCATCATGCTTCACAATCATACCACATGGTCTCACCATGCCTTAAACACTGTACACATGGTCCCACCATGTTACAAACTACAATCCACATGGTCCCACCTGCTTCACACACAATCACATCACACGCATATGGCAATAATGCAATAATACATTCATCAAGTCACAATCAAAGCAATGTAGAATTTATGAATGATATGATGCAATGATGAATCATGAGTGCAGATGATGCATATGCAATGCACAATCAATCAAACATTCAACCATTCTTTAAGGGACTTTTACCCACAGAAGAATGCTCCAGTTATGACCATCCAATTTTAGAGACTTTCACTGACGGCTGGAACCCCACCAATATTGACCATCACATTTTAGGGGCTTGCACCCACGGCTAGAAACCACCATATGCTCCCTTCATTTTAGGGACTTGCACCAACGGCTGGAAATCCACCAGTTACGACCCATTCAATTTTAGGGACTTAAACCCATGGAAGAACACACCAATACACAGTACCATTCCTTAATAGAAAACCCACGGTGGAAACACACCATTACACAAAACATAGTCAATCCCATTGACTACCTGTGGATACTCCCAACACCACTCTCAACCATATAAGCAGTACCTAGTCAATCCCATTGACTACTAGTGGATACTCTCAGCACCCCTCATACATCATACAAATCATCATTAGAACCAAGCATAAGCTTGAACAGTGATGTAACGGCCTGAAAATGCATAAAGAACACTCTAATATGTTTTGATCCTAGTTGTGAACCTATCTTGTGATTTGATCGCCAATCGGACTAAATCTGACCATGCGATCAAACTTGATGTGATTTTGGGTATTACTGCTATGTATAGTAGTCTAACCCTTATATGTTGAGAGAATGACAAACTTGAAAATTTTGTTCTTTGATGATGTGTATGGCTAGGATTGTAGTTGTTATGATTGTATGGCGTAGATCTAAGCTAGGGTATTGTTTGTCTTTAGTGAGGGGTGAGGTATAAGGTTAGGAATAGAGTGGGTGTGAGTGTGTGGTTGAGATGAGAGTGGTTGGGGTGGTTAGGTTTAGATGGCTAGGATGAGAGTAGGTGAAATTGGAGGGTTAGGATGAAATTAGTCAAATGGAGGGTTGAGATTAAGTTGATGAGAGATGGAGGGCCTAGATGGTGCCAAGTGGCTAGGATTTAGTTTGAGAAGAGAAAGAGAATCTCATATTCTTTTCTCTTTGTTTCATTTTTGGTTTTGAGTTTTGGCTTGGAGAGCTTGGAGGAGAAGGAAGAAGAGAGGGATTTAGCTTGCTTGAAGGTTTCTTGTATTTTGAAGAGGTAAGTAAATAAACTCACATTTATGCTTGATTTAAAGTAGATTTAGATTCATCTTCCCTTTAAATTTCTAGTCTCGTGTAGGTTTGGAATGTCTAAGACTAATTTGGATTGCTTTACTCTAAATAATAGTTGGGTATCATGTATTAGGGTTGTTAGTGTTGGATTTTTGATTGTGAATGCATATACATAGTTCCTTTACATTTGCATATATTTCTTGTTTGTATTTTGGTTGAGTAAAAACGGTGTAGATTGAATGCTAGATTGTAATTGTTGAAGTGTTTTTTTTGCTTAAAATTTATATATGTTAACTTTTATGTGTTGGTGTGTTAAGAGACTTTGATTTCAAGAGAAACTCCCTTGATTTTGGGCTGTTCGTGACATTCGGCGGCCTCCTCAGCTCACCGAACATGAACTCTTTGCCAAAGGCGGACATCTCGGCATGCCAAAATGTTACCAAGTATGAATGTCAACCGAAGAGCTCTCGCCAAGCATGAACACCCTGCCTAATAAGTTTCGGTGCGCCGAAGGGTATGCGAGTTGGCTTCGATATGCCGAAGTGGTCGTTGAAACTGAACTCCCTGATCTTGTCGCCGAATCTCAAAGAGGTTCGACGAAGAGGTCGTCGAGGAAGGGTTAGGTGTGCCGAAGTGGTCGCCGAGGACCTCACCGAACTTGTTTACTTGACCTTATGTTTTGGTGTTTGTTAGTTAACACATATAGCTTGAATTGAGATTGGAATTCATAATAATGCACTTTAATATGACTGTTAGTGTAATTCACACCTTGTAATTGGTTTGAATGGAATTGGGTATGACAACACATGGAATGTGTATGGCGTGTGCTCGTTAGTTAAGCATCATATATCTTGCACGTAATTTGAGAATTATGTGATCTTACCATGTATGCTGTTATGAGAAGTTCAGGGCTATTATTGTTACTCATGCCTTTTCATGGGCTAATTGTGTTGATAAATATAAGGTTGGATTGAGATGAGTACTGTACACATAACCAATAATGCATCTGATGCATCCCATATGGATACTTTGATCATTTTATATGACCTTCTCTTTATGGTTCTACTATTCTTGTTACTTAGTTTTAAATCATATTGTTTGTAAATTAAATGATCCGTGTTGCTTGCTAGTTGTTATTATGCCTTATACACAAAGATTGAATGTTTAACTAATGTGAACTCACTCACATACACAACATTGGCTCTTGACCATGGATTTGGTCTACAAGCAATACCCTGCTCCTGAGTCCATAGTTTGGAGACTCCAGATTATTACATGAGAGTATTATGATCTGGAAATCTTAATCAGTGAGAAGACTGGCAAGGTCGAGTTGAGGGACTTGCTACCCCAATAGACTCAATCATTGTCGATGGTACTTTTCTCGTGAGAATTGATAGGTGAAGGAAGTTCACATTAGTGATGCCCAATATCCAAGATATCAGAGGTTTCTACTAGGTATGGTTCACAGAGGAAGTTCACATGGGTGATACCTTGGGATCTAAGCATCCCCACTGATCAAAAATGGCGTGGTGCTTATGTCCTCTCGGTTAAAACACTGTGCAACTATGATCCGGTACATACAATAGTCTGCTTACTCCTACCATGTATTGGGAAAATGGAAGTTCACATTGGTGATACCTCCCTGAGTAGTATGACTCGATCAAGTGTGAAACATACATAGACAAATTGTTATTGGTTGTTATCTCCCATGGTGCGGGACGTCCTAGGTGGTGATCCCAAGAGACATAAGAAAAGATGATAGGTGAGGGAAGTTCACATTGGTGATACCCAATAGCCGAATCATGTGTAATTAATTTATACGGACCCCATATAGACAACATTCCATATTATAATACTTGAATTAATTACATGTGGTGATTTTACGTGTTAAGTGCACAACATGTAGGATTTTCATATAATAGTTGCATCTCATGCATTAAATTATGAATTGATCTCATGCATCTCATTTCATATAATTTGTATTTCTTGTTGTGTAAACTAGATTTATTGAGAAATTGTTTGACTTTACTTTAGTCTAGCATAAATGTGAAATTATTTACTTGCTGGCTAATGTAGCTCATGATTTATAACAATTACATTTCAGGTATGTTAGCTGAAGATCGAGATGAAGCCCAGATGAAGATGTAGTAGATATTCTCATTTATTTGATGTAATGTCTTAGCGTAGTAACATTCTTATTTGATTTTCCAGTTGTATAAATATTTTATCGAGACATCAAGTTGATGTTGGACTTGTATTATATATACTTTCTTTCAGTTGTTTACTATTTGGATTTGAATGTACATTTCACCTT
>JAUPMG010285923.1:633-17952 GCA_031762675.1 Pachysandra terminalis | reverse complement strand
TGTGGGGATTGTTGGATTTGATTTTAAAATTCAAAAGGTTAATTAAGTTCAAACCGTTTTGTTTTGTTGTGAAAAACGTTTGCATTAAGGGAGGTTTTGCAATTTATATAAATTTTTGGCTCTGGTTTTTAATTTGGGGCTGTTTTGGACTTTTAAGTCCAAAACGTCTATGATTTAATACCCTAGCCGTTTAGGCCATAAAGGCCCAACGGCTAGCTCTCTTTTGTGGCCTATATAAGGAGGACCCTTCCTCCTTGTTGAAACACACAACTCAAAACTAAAAGCTATTCTCTCCTCATTTTCTTCAAGTTTTCTGCAATTCTACTAGTGCATAACTTTCTTTGTTTTCTTCAAGTTCTAGTTAAGTGCTACATAAGTTTCTTCATCCTTAGCTCGGTACGACCGTGTAATCTACCGGAAAGAAAAACCGTTGAATCCTGAAGGCCAACCGCTAGACGCGGTACACTACAGATACTCTCCAAAAGGGGGCAAATTTGATTTAAGGACAGTGACATCGTCACGCCTCGGTTCATCAAAACAAATAAGTTCTTATTTGTTTTATTATAATTTTTGCATAGTTGTCTAAACCCATCCCATCTCTCTCCTCTTATCATCTTGTCTAAAACCCCGATATCCTCCAACAAAATATTCCCTGTCTCTCTCACGGTGGTGCTGACGTAGCCGTTGGGTCAGTAGCCAGTACACCTTCTAGGTTTTTTGACCCGATAAGAAACCCGATAGAACCGAACCCGTTTAGAAGGATTCGGTTCCGGGTTTATAGACCCGGGTCATAATAGGTTCCGGTTCCGGTAATTTTACGCAATATAAACGATAAAAGTTTTTCTTATTAACTTGTGGTATATATACATAAAAATTGTACTTCATGTACCAAATGAAGATATATCTTCAGAATGGTATAAGTTTAAGCTCTGATTGGATCAACTCTTCGAAGATCTTCACTTGAACATTCAAACTAAAGGAATTAAGAAATATACAAAAATGATCATATGAGATATGGGTCTTTAAGGGATTGTCCTTAAGTACTGTTGAACCATTTGATATACATTGTTGTGCCGTTCTTTAATAGCTTGAACTTTTAGAGTAAGTGGTGTTTAACATGGTATCAAAGAGGAAGGGGGGGGAGGGTCAAGTATACCCTATGTTCATCCACGGATGTATTGTTCCTGTGCGGATCCCGCACGTGCGGGAGGGTGTTGAGCCATTTGATATACATTGTTGTGCCGTTCTCTAAAAGATTGAGCTTTTAGAGCAATTGATATTTAATAAGCACCAATGAATAACAGCTTAAGCTTTTAGAGCAACTGGTGTTTAACAAGCACCAATGAATAACTTGTAATCCGTTTTCATGGATCAAGAATATTTACCACTTGAAAAAGCCCATTAATGAGAAATTTTGATCAAATGTATTAAATTTGTAAATGAAAGGAGAAAATTATTGAATAAATCTAGAACCAACTTTACATATTAAGTTTCAGTCAAAATACAATAAAATTTGACAAATGAAAAGGTATGAATGCAAAAAAGCGACAACATAGAGGGATGAGGTAAATTAATACTTATTAAGAAAAAGAATATTATGGTCATTCAATAAAAATAAGTAATAAAAGTTTACATGTTTTAACATCGAGTGTACAAATGCAATAATTATGATAAAAATAGCAAATAGATACAAATATAAATAATGCAAAATATAAATATAAATACTCCATAATATAAGAGTATAGATGAAAAACCTTCTTTTCTTTTTCTTTTTTTTCGGTTCTTGTTTGGTTGATCCATTCTTCAAGGAGTGCATTTTGTCTGTTCCAAGGTAGCTGCACCATAGGCTGTTCTGTGTGCCGCTTTCCACCATTTGTCTAGCCGAGGGTCTATTTTTTACTTTTGAACCAATTGAGGGTCTACTTTTGAAAATTCAAATTTACTTTTGAACAGACTTGGCGGAAATCAGCACACAGAACAACGGATAGTGCAACTACCTTGGAGCAGACGTAATGCTCTCTTCTTCAAGGTAATCACGTCGATGGTGCACAAATTTTTAGACCATTAGAACAGCTAAGCTTGGCCTTTCTTCTATACTATAACAATCGTGCTCCCAAGTCCAAGCGCGTACCAACTCAGTTTTCTGTTTCTGTTGTCCAAGTCTTGTGTAGTACTGGAATACTTGGAATTATCTCCACATCATACGATCAGAATTATCTCATCAGTTTTCTAGAGCTTATCAAATGGCTGGTATACCACTAGGACGGTCCAGATTGATGGGGTTATGGTATTATCACAATTTGACCAAGAAATTTTGTTGGGATTTAAAAGATCAAATATTTCTGAAACTATTTAAAGTCATCCAAGCAGGTTCTATCTCATCAAGTCTATGTCCTTATTCTTAAGCTATACAAGTCCAAGTACTCACATACAGAGGAAAGACATTGGTCTTTGCATTGTTCTATGATGTTTAGAATGGGAAGATTACCAGCTTTGTTCATCTATCTAATTGTTGCTGTGCTTGCATTTGATCGAAGTTTCGTTCATGCATCGTTCTACGAGAGCACGTATTTCAACTGGGGCGCTCATCATTCGACAGTTTCCGGCAATGGCAATGATCTTCAACTTGTATTGGATAGAACTTCAGGTACAGTTTATCTTTCTTTCGTTTGATTATTGCGTTCGTAAGTTTTTCAGAAGCTTAGATTTTACTGTTTTTGGTTTTAATTCTCTAGTTTAGTTGTTTGTATGGGATCAATCAATGTGATCACAATTCTTATCTAGTTCTTGTTGAGGTGTGGAGCCCAATGGTACGGACCGGTCGGTCCAACTGATTCAGTAACCGGTACGATCGATCCAACCGGTCCGATGTTTTCTTTCGTTTTTTTTTTAAATTTATAAATTGAACGATCCAGACCAGTATCGATCTGGACCTGTCTAATACCAATTGATACTGTTGGTCCGACGACCAATACTGTCGATTTGGTGACCGAAACCGCCAATCCTACCAATCCAAGAAATTTTTTAATTTAAAAAAAAATTGGGCAATCCATTTTTTGTACCGGCTCTGGACTTGTTAGTACCGGACAGTACCATTGGTCTGAACCAAGATCGTTCAGGACCAGTCCAGTCCTCGATCCCGAGTCTTTAAGACTTGGTGGACCCTGATTATTTGTTAGATCGATCCAACCTCTTCTCGTCGGTCGAGCTATAACCAAATTTTTGGACGGTTATTATTGAGGAGTAATTTTATATTTTTGCTTTTTGGGATGTAACCATAACTTAAATCGCGAGGAATAGGGTGTATACAATTTTAAGCGAGAGTGGGAAAGTGGAGAGAGACATCTGTAACCCTGTTCATACTTTTCTTGATTATAGTGGATTTTCTATTACCTGCGTTTTTTTTTCCAAAAGGGTTTTTTCATGTATATCTGTAATCCTGTTCCTACTTTTCTTGCTTATAGTGGATTTACTGAAAGAGAGAGAGAGACAGAGACAGAGAGATTTTCACCATGCATCTACTTGTAACCTGCTTAATGCTTCACCTTTGGTTTTCAGGATCTGGGATTCAATCAACAAGAGGGTTCCTTTTTGGAAGCATTGAAATGCTAATCAAATTGGTACCTGGGAATTCTGCTGGAACTGTGACAGCTTACTATGTGAGTACTCTAATTCATGCAAAAAGGATCTCATGTTGGGATCTCCATGAACATGGATAATCCATCACAATGCAGTAATTGAAGCTTTAGTATTTCATCTATGGTACCCAGATCCTTCAAAGACCCAGTTCACCTGTGTTGGCACATGTTGGACTCGCTTGACCAAACCCAAATATTATCTGAAATAAATCAATCTAGAGAAAAAAATAAGAAGAGAGGATGGTGAATAAGGATTAAGCTTTAGTACACTAGTAATGTGTAATTATCCCACACACACAAACACATATCTTCAACAATGTGGGTTTAATCCTAGGCCAACACTAGATTATTGTTGATTAGGATCAAGCAATAATAATAAACATGGTAAAACGAAGATCAAAACAATATACACAGATATACGTGATTCGGCAAAGCCTACGTCCACGGGAGAGAAGAAGCTTTCCACCATGTCAAATAATGAATTAGGGTTATAACTTATACTCCTATCTGATATATAGGGAAAATCCCCAATATACTCTTACCGTACTGAGGGGGTCTCCATCCCCCACACCTCCAACCACATGGTACTGACCTGGCACAAACGAGTTACCCGTGACTCGGGGAGGGACCTCTTCCTATGGTGCTTCGCTCCGCCTCATGAGGCCCATCAGGTCCCTCCCTCTTGGATCAAGAGACTAGTGAATATGAGCCACTATCTCTAACAATAACCAACAATAGCAGAAGAAAAGCCGCTAAAATCCAATTAATCTCGATTTTGTGCAGCTGTCATCGACTGGTAGTACGCACGACGAGATAGACTTTGAGTTCTTGGGAAATGTATCTGGACAACCCTACATTATCCATACAAATGTCTACACTCAAGGTAATGGAAACAAAGAGCAGCAATTCTATCTCTGGTTTGATCCAACTGCTGATTTCCACAACTACACCATACATTGGAACCCCACCCAGATTGTGTAAGTTCACTTACTAGTCTTTTCTTTTTCTTTTTCTTTTTTTGGGTGATGTGGAACCCCCAACCCCACTTAGTGGAACAGGATAAACCCCGGATACATGATCCCACCCACAAGGACCATATATCAGGTAAGCCCGACGACTCGAACCTGGGACCTCTAGTTCCTGAGCTGGAGAACCTGCCAGATTTACCATTCAGTATGGTCAATGTAATCACCATCTTCATTTTTGTTTCAGGTGGTTCATCGATGGGTTGCCGATCCGAGTTTTCCGTAACTACGAGAGGGAGGGGATCCCTTATCCCAACAAGCAAGGGATGAGGGTCTACTCTAGTATATGGAATGCAGATAACTGGGCAACCAGGGGAGGGCTTGTTAAGATTGATTGGAGTGGTGCACCTTTCATAGCAAGGTTCCGTAAGTTTGTGACAAGAGCTTGCAACTGGGATGGGCTATTCAGTATTGGCCAATGTGCCTCCAACTTGCCTGCTTACTGGTGGAACTCTCCTATATACAGCAAACTTAGTTATGGTCAGATAGGACAGATGAAGTGGGTAAGAGACAACTACAAGATCTACGATTACTGTAAAGATTATCGACGATTCAACGGAAAAATGCCTCCAGAGTGTTATAAACCAGAATTCTAATAGGATTGTTTCCAAAAGAAATGAATAACTCAGTGCAGCCTCTCTATTGTTTTTGTTCTTCCAGATTATAACTGAGAAATAAATCTATGTTGGCTCTTTTGTTTCAGTCATATAGTAATCGTTCTTGTATGTTGGTTTTTGGATCAATTGTGATCCGTGTACTTGGTTCTTTTCATCACAGACAGAGAACTACACTTGTATTAAATAAAATGGTTCTAATGCAGTCATTTGTTAATAATAAATGGTTATTAATTTTTATTTTTTTAATGCACAAATCGAAACTTTTAGTCTCTTCAAATGAGAGAAGATTTGTCTGATTCTATTCTACTAATTTTAACTATTGGTCAGCTGAAACTATTCATAAAAGCTGGTGGGTATTTTATGATATGGTCTGAAGCCCAATTAAAAGGGAATGGCTTTGCTTAGTCAGAGTCTGATCTACTCACCAAAACAATATAGATTGTACCAGTAACCATCACATATGATCAAACCAACATGCAACAGAATGTTAAGAACTTTGAAAATTTACAAACCAGACAATAAAATTAAAGCCAGAATAGATTTTGGTGAGAAAAAGATGAAACAGCTAAGCACCAAATTTACAAAAGTATATTCTGAGTTTAACCCAATATGAAAGGATCCAGAAAAAGATCAAATAAGAACAGAAGCCAATTCTTTGAGAGAGAGAAACACATCAAATTGCTCAAGAACAAGAGAAAAAGATCCAAACATAAACAAGAAAAAATATAATTAAACTCAAAAAGTAATGTGGGTCTAGAACCAATTTTCAAGTAAGCATCGAGAATCAATTCTACAAATACCAACCTCACTGCATGATACAAATCCAAATGCCCAGAACAATAAGAAACGTACCCAACAGAGTAAAACCCAATACGAATCTCTTTACCCATAAGTATCTCCGACACCGCAGTTGCTTCTACCGCCGTCGAATTGGTCGCCGGAACAGCTAGAGATTTGTGGCTTCCCTTAAAACAGCGAAGAAAGAAGCTGTAAATTTAGCAAAAAGGAAACAAGTACTATCAAATTAAGAGGGGATTTCGCCACTTTCTCAAGTACCCAAGTAGCCATTCATGGAGTGGGAAAGGATAGAAAGGTTTTGTTGCAGAGAACTTTTGGTCCCAAAGAAGCGCACCCCGTCTCATTTTAGCGTTTGTTGCACTCCCAAACTAGGCCAATCGGATTTGGTTCTTGATCGAACGGTTCAGATTGTTTTGAGCATTTTCAAACTCTGACCACTGTCTGCAGGCGCCCTTTACTAGTGGATAATATAATTTGACTACATCATTACTCCACCTGGCAAAAATACAGTAACTCATCAGGTAACTAAACCTGGCGTGACAGACCACCAGAAACCTTTTAGCCTTTATATTTATATGCGTGATTCGTTTCGAAAGTCTTCGCGTGTGGTTTTACAGAGAAGAAAAAACCTCGTTTTTTTTTTCTTTTCGTCTCTCTCATACTCCCCTTCTGATCTGTCTTTCGAAGCTCAAAACCCTCTGAGAAATTCGATCGATTTGAAGAGAAGGAGATCAAGGACATGGAGAGGATCGTCGGAGAGAAGTACAAGTTAGGTCGTAAAATCGGTAGTGGATCCTTCGGAGAAATCTTTCTCGGTTTGTTTCGATTCCATTATCTTCTTTTACTTTCCGGTTTTCTGTGTTTCTCAGTTAGATATTTTTTATCTCCGATTGCTGATGTTTGTGTGTTTGAATTCTGATTTGTTACAGCGACGCATATCGATACGTACGAGATCGTTGCAGTGAAGATCGTAAGTATCAATCTCTGTAACTTTTTGAAGTTGGAAAATAGTAGTTCTTAACTGGTTCTGATGTTTTTGTTGTCATATCCTTCTTCAATTCAAGGAATCAAGTGAAATTAGGACAGATAAGGTTTTTCTTAGTGTTGATTTAGTCTAGTGTTTGTAATTCATCCAGTGATACTCTGCATGTTGTCTCGGTAGTCTTGGACAAATTTTCTGAAGTTTATTACGATTTTCATGTTCTTTATTTTCAAAAAACCAATTTTTTTTTTTAATGAATTTCTCTCCAAGTTAAATTATTTTACTTCTCTGTACTTCTTCAAGTGCTGAAGTGGTGCGAAAGCACTTCTTTCCTCGAAGGAACTTTCCATTTTTCGGTTTGAATAGCTTGGAGATGAGAAATTTTGTTCTCAGTCCACTTTATTTGTCCTCGATTTCTTTCCCTTGAAATTCTGAATTAAACCATTGTCTATACTAGGAGAAATGATTAAACATAACTAGTTTATGGTAAACAAAATCAACAATAGCTCGAGTATAAGTATAAATCACACTTGAGTTGGGACTTGGGAGTAGTTAGTTTTCTAAACTCATTCGATGTGGGTTTGTTGCTATATCTGTTGGTTACAGGAAAACTGCAAGACGAAACATCCACAACTACTTTATGAAGCCAAGTTATATAACGTTCTTCAAGGCGGAAGTATGTATTGTATAGCCGGGTATATTTTATTTCGATCATATGCACACCATAACATGTTTGAGCTTTCTTTCAACTTGATACCCTGTTGCTAATTTGTTATCCTGTTATCTGTCCAGGCGGTATTGCTAGCATAAAATGGTGTGGGGTAGATGGGGACGAGAATGCCGTTGTCCTTGACTTGCTGGGACCAAGTCTTGAAGACCTTTTTGTCTACTGTGGGAGGAAGTTTTCCTTGAAGACAGTCTTAATGTTAGCCGATCAGATGGTAAACACAGTTCTATTATCATGGTGGTTGTGATTGCTGTTGTAGACACAACCTCGGCACACAACATAATTCATTGCTTTATGATCCAACATTATAATAACTAGTATGAAAGAAAATAGGCTGCATCTTATGCTATTGTCTTTATTTATTTTATTTATAGTAGATGGAATTTTGTTTCCTGGATCTTTTCATCTGTTGTGGTCCAATCATATTTTCATATTCTGGAGTGATTCTATTGGAGATGATTGGTCAGTAAAAAAAAATGTCACAAAATATCTCCTGGTATTGGCTAACAGGTTGCATTATAGGTGTTGCACTTGTTGAACTTTATCTTTCTCCCATTAGTACAGTATGCATGAGTAATAACTATCATTCTTTTACTTTGTATGTATTACAGATTACAAGAATAGAGTATGTCCACTCTAAAGGATATTTGCATAGAGACATCAAACCAGATAACTTTCTAATGGGTCTTGGCCGGAAAGTGAATCAGGTATGGGTTTATGATGACTGTGCTGCCTTATAGCATTCTACTTGCATTTATACCCTTTTTATCTCGTTCTCTTTTTCTCAATTTTTTCTGTTCTATTTGCTTCCATCATGGACCTATTGTAGTATGTTATATTCATCAGGTCTACATCATTGATTTTGGACTTGCAAAAAGATATCGAGACTCGGCGACCAATCGTCATATTCCTTACAGGTGGTGTTCAAATCTGTTCCTGTGAATCTGGTGATAGTTAGGCACTCTTCATCATTTTCGATTACCGTTATGATGTTTAACATGCATGATGGTTCAGATAACAATTTAAGTTCGATTCACTTTTTTTTTTTTGGTATAAATATTTTTCCTATGATAATATTTTCAGAGAACTTCTAAAGCTTCAGTTTCTTCTCTTTTGACATGATGTAGATGTATACTTCTAATTACTAAATTAGATTCTTCGAAGAAAAAAAAAGTTGAAAGACTTCAACTCATGGTCAAGATATTTTATCATGGAGAATATCCATTATATCTGTCTCCTTTATTGTAGAGTACAAATCGTCAAATTTTTGGTATTTGGTTTGCCAGTCATGCACAGTATGCGATTCTGTGGACTGAATGTGCCAAATATGCAGTTTTATTTTTGATAGTTCTCATTTGCTAATTTTCAGTCACATTTCTTGCTTCCTGCAAACATCTGTCTCTCCCTTTTCTATTCTGTGGTATCCACTTGTGACTTGCACTTTATTTCTACCCTTCCACTCCACCCCATGTCCACTCCCTCGTTGCTCTCCCTCTCTCCTCCCTCTCGAAACCGATTATCTGATATAAAATGTACTTTCTATAGGCAAATGATAAGATCTATGTATTATGTAAAATGTGTATGGTACATATATCCAATTATCCATAATACGTATATTATTTAAAATATACTGCAGGCATAATACATATATATTTTTTTGGTCCACTGATGGTCTAGAGCCACTTCCACTCTTAAGGAATATTTTGAAATTGATGGTCTCATGCTCATTCCCAATTTCGCTCTTCTCTATTGATTTAGGTAGAGAACTCAAATATTAATGAACTTGGCACATGGTCTGGAGATGCTTCCACTCTGAAGAATATTTTAGAATTTATGGTCTCGTGGTCACTCCCAATTTTACTCTTCTCTTTTGATTTAGGTAGAGAGCTCAAGAACATTAGCAAATTTGGTTGTTATGTTATACGTGACAAAATCTGATAACACTTTTATGAATGAGGTTTATGTAGGTTGAAATATTGTTTATGTGACCTTTCCAAAGGGTCCACTGTTAGGTGGAGAGTTAGAACTGGCCACATTGTTCCTCCACATGACAGAAAAACCTGTGTCCACATGGTAATTAGAACTGACAAGACATACTTTAGTTAACATAGTCGTAATCTGTATTGTTTTTCATGGATTTTATGAACTCATCAAAACTCGTCATTATGCAACCAGCTTATATGCTTTTGAAAGTGTGGATCCGTTTTCTGACTTCCTATGTAAGGGTTGACTTCTGTTACTGTGTTTCTTCCTATATTTATCTGATACTTATTTAGCACCCAAAATAGAAATTTTGAATTTCAATAAAAATCCCTATCAAATGCTTATCATGTTCAAAGATCCCATTAATTGCTTCTGATTTTATCCATAACATAGGATTTTATTTTAAAATTTTACAGGGAGAACAAGAATTTAACAGGGACCGCACGGTATGCAAGTTGCAATACGCATCTTGGCATTGGTTAGTTCACAGATAGTTATTGGCTTTGTTAATTTACAAATTGAAGACTGCAACTTTTCTGACTTGATCCCTTGTCTGCAGAGCAAAGCCGACGGGATGATTTGGAGTCTCTTGGCTATGTTCTATTGTACTTCTTGAGGGGAAGGTATTTCTCTCTGAACTCTGAAGTGGTATCCTTTGTTTGAATATTGTTATAAATTGCTTCATGCACCTGAGAATGTGTTATTCAGAAATTGTTGTGGAAATTCAAACAAATTAGTTACCACAAAGCACAAATATTAATTAAGCGAATAAAAAGGATAATTAATATACCAAAAAAATAATTAGGTTGGAATCGGTTTGTTTATTCCTTCTTTTTCGAATCTTTCTGGGTTTAGATGTTATGATCAGATGATGCATTCTCCACAAGATATGTTTTGGCAAGATCTGTTTGACTGATTCATATGTTTATGCATTTAGCCTTCCATGGCAGGGTCTGACAGCTGCTACGAAGAAGCAAAAATACGACAAAATATGTGAGAAGAAGTTATCAACTCCTATTGAGGTATACAGCCAGTAATCAATCTGATTGAACATTTTATTGTCAGCTTAATTTGTATGTTTTATGTCATATCTACTGTCAACACAATTGTATTTGTGAAGGTTTTGTGCAAGTCTCATCCAGTGGAGTTCGCATCTTACTTTCATTACTGCCACTCTTTGACATTTAATCAGCGGCCTGATTATGGATTCTTGAAGCGTCTGTTCCATGACTTATTTACTCGTGAAGGTATGAGTGGAAAGTATCTCTAATCATCAACATTCTTAAAAAAACTGGTACATGCCTTGGGTTTTTGGAATTAATTATTCCTATATATCCCGTATGAATGTGTACCTGATTGGGTATAATCGCTTTTCACTCCATAATCAAAAGAAAGTTTAATTTCTTGTATGGACACAATTCTTCTGGCTAATGTGTGATGAATCTAGTTCTGTGAGTCAATTATTTATGTAACTCTTCTATCGTCGATTGGCAATAGGGACAGTCAAAAGTGCTTCTTGGTATGGGGTCTATGGAATCTGAGATTAAGTTGGTAAATATTGCTAGTTAGTATCCATTCTCATTATTCTGCTAGTTCAATCAACAGATTTCGTTTCCCTTATCCATGCCTCAGAATAATACTCGCATGGATTCATCTAATGGTTATTTGGCTGAAATTATTTTAGTAGGTTGTCCTTTCTTTCATCCCCTTTTTTTCTAAATCCTTAAAAAGTGCTAACATAACTTTTCTTCTTTTGTTACTGAATTCAGCTGTGTCGTGATTTTTCCCCTCTACTTTGTTTAACTTTTCATTCAAATTAATTTGGTAATCCAACAATTCAAGAAGATATCTTGTGATCTTCAACTTTGACTTCCTTCCCCCATACTTATACTTAAAGATACTTACATCCATGCACACCCACATGGCCACACGTCCATGTATTTTTGTAATATAATGGGGGGGACCTGTTGTGTTAGTGTAGGGGCAATGCAAATGTCATTTTGTGCCATGCTTTTCTGTTTCATTGCATGTTTTCATGTCTTGCAGGATATGCGTTTGATTATATATTTGACTGGACCATCCTAAAGTACCAGCAAGCGCAAAGGACAAAGATCCGGCCCCAATTATCTGTTAGTATATCCATAACTTGGTCTACCGATAGCTTCTTGCTATATGTCAGTACGGCAGCTTGTAGTGTAATCATGGAGATGATATCCAATATTTTTCCCGAGTGACCTCACTGCTTTTGCAGCTCATTTTGTCCTAATTTGTTAATGACTGCATGAACTACATTTGTATTTATTTCAAAATTTTAATTAATCTTGCTTATAGCTACTCAAATTGAAATCGAGCAAGTGTTGTTTCTCTGTTTAAGTCATCATACATTTGTATTGCAGCCAATTTCTGGAGGGACCAGCAGTAGAGCAATGCAAATGGATCTGGACAAACATCAGGGTAAGAAATAGGAAAATTCACTTGTTGCATCTAAACTTATGCTTCTGATTACTGTATAGAATGTATTCACTGACCTGAGTATTAGATAAAAACAGAACTTGTTAATTCTAATGAAAAGAGAGAAGTATTTTTTAAACTTCCTTGAATTTTCATGAAGTTTCCTTTTTGAAGAGCACTGCAATTACCCTTGCCATGAAATTGTTCTGTATAATTTTTTTACGGGAAAAATTGTGAAGAAGCATAATTTCTCTTGAAATTTCTTCGAAAAATTCCCTATTTGGGATGTGCAGAAGTTCCCTCGAAATTAGAATTTAAAACATGGGGAAAAAGAAGAAAAAGAAATGTAGCAAATTAATAATGATGAAATATTTTCAAATAAACGTTGTTGTCAGAGCACGTTGACCAATTTGTTAACATTGTTTTTTGTTAATTACTCACTCATTTGTAATGTTTTAATTCTATGTTGCAAGATTGCATTAAGGAAACTCTTTGTTTTTTAACTACATCAGTAATTTGATTACTTTCCAGTTAATTATTATTTTTTTTTTTTATTATTTATTTAAAAGCTCTGACAACTTGGTCTCAGGGTCAGACTGAGACTCATGAAGAGAAGGCTGAAGAGCAGCCAACTCTGCAATTTTAGATCTTGATTATCTTTCGACTTCTCTTCAAAAAGATTAACAATACAACATTGGTTCATTTCTCGTGTGTCAGGGGGCAATGATGCTTCTTATTCAGCTGAGGTCACAGATCGCATAAGATCAAATCATACTGCCCGTCCAGGCATTCGAATGCAATTTAAATCAGCAACAGACAAGAATATGAGTGCTGACATTCTTGTTGAGAAAAAAGTAAGCTATTTCTGGTTCAATATTCACTATCCTTTTGCTGCCTTGCTGATATATAAACAATGTTGTATACTTCTAGTTTTGGAGACGTAGTCCCTTATTTGTTGATTTACTTGAAGAAGAAGCCATTGTTTATAATAAAATTTAACCTTTATATAAATGACAATTTTCCTTTGTTTAAAATTATTGTTAAAAGCTTCTTGTTTTTTTTTACTGTTGCAGCTTGTGAGCAATGCCCAAATGCCATCTACTTCATTTGATTTGGCTGGTACCTCCAAGAGAAATGTGCCAAAATCAATCCTGCCGAATGAAGCTACAAACCTTGGTCATGGATTTGGCAGCAAAATTGGTCCTTCAAGCAGCTGGATTCCACCACTCCACCTCAATTCTTCAGCCAAGTGATGGGTAAGAAATTTTTTTCTTATTTGGAAACTGCCTTTTGTGTGTATGTGTGCGTGCGTATTTGCGTTTTTTTTTTTTTTTGCCTTGTTCAGAAACTCACTTTCGTAGCTTAAGTTTTATTCTTTTAGTACACTCATTCTAGTGCCTAGAACCTGGAAGTTTTATTATATGCCATTATTGCTTAATGCATTTTGGTTGATGGCAGTGTTCAGTTAATTTAACTTAAGCTATGGATTTGGACAAGGCTCAATGTACATAATTAGAGAAGCTGCTCCTGAGGTGTCCCGAAGTTAGAATTGCCGTTGTCCCAATAGGATACCAGGCTTACAAGCATGGTTGTTGTGCTTCCCTAAAGGTGACTACAAACACATTGGATGATGCTAAAAGTCGGTCTACTCAAAAAATTGGTTGTTGTTGGTCGTGTTTTATGATTCATGTAATATGGATGAGATACATATGAAGTGTCTTCTTACATTCTCTGTCAATAGTATCATATGGTTCCTTTTATGCTATATGGTGGTTGTTTTGACAGTTAATATTTCAGATGGTTCAAGATTATGAGTTGCTGGTGTTTTCTTTTTTGCTTTAAAAGATTTGGATGTTCACCTGGATCGGTTTTAATCCTAGGTACTTGAATTGTTCAGCATCTGAATAGAACACAGAAATCTAGTTTTGCAGGTGCCAATTTTTCCTTCTTTCTGTAGGGAGCTTTCACCAGGTACGGACATCGTTCCTGCTTGGTACACCATTAATTTAACTATATATGGTTTCAGTTACTAACAGTAGTGATTGTGTTGATTTCTCCCTCTTCTTCAGAGAAGAATTCAAATGCAGAAATTTATTCAAAGGAAAGGATTAATGAACATGTTTAATAAAGAGAAGCAGCTTTGAATGTGGAAAAGATTGGCTCTCAGTGGTTAATAAAGAAAAGCAGCTTTGAGTGTACTTGTTTTCTTCTACTCCCTTTTGCTTGTAGGTCTCTGATAATACCCTTTTTGTTTCCATTGGAACTTTGTGAAAAAGGGCAATGCAGCAGCATCCTTAGTTTCATATTTTACTAGAGACCTTGAACCAGCCCATTCTATTGATTTTATTTATTTATTGTTACATTGCAGGATTTATTTGCAGCTTCCTAGATGATGACAAGTAGAGATTCATTAATGTCTCTTAATCAACAAGGTAATAAAGATGTGGCGTCCCTGTATTTGTGTGCTGCCTTTGACGCGGGAGACTCAATAATGGAAAAAAAGCTGGCACCAAAGCCAACATCACTTTCCACATTTATTATCAC
Organism: Pachysandra terminalis; assembly: GCA_031762675.1. Classification (NCBI taxonomy): domain Eukaryota; kingdom Viridiplantae; phylum Streptophyta; class Magnoliopsida; order Buxales; family Buxaceae; genus Pachysandra; species Pachysandra terminalis. The sequence continues at coordinate 3,187 of JAUPMG010285923.1, read as the reverse complement.
ATAATTGTGAGAGTATTGGTATATGGTTGGACCTAATTGGGCTGAAGTGGACGGGGAAGGGGGAAGTTTGTTTGGTATATGGCTAGGCCAAATTGGCATGATGGAAATAGCACTATTAAAAACCCGACCCACCGGGTCATTGATGTCACTCTGGGTTGTCCGGTTTGCATATTGGCTCATGGTTCGACCCAGCATGTTATTGGGATTGACCCAATCCCAAGGGATGTGAACTTTGTCCCACCCATTAAAGGTGACAGGTTCCTGTTCACGTCCTCCTTTCTCATGCATTGATAGGCAAACCAACTTTGTAGTTGGTACTGATCTTCACTGGCCAGGATCCAGGATGTATGGATCATCCGTCCACATCCTTGAGGAAAAGCACTTTAAACATGTGCTTCTTGTTGATTTACGTTTGCCTCTTCCTCTTGTAAAGCAATTGAAAAACGTCTCTTAGAGAAAGTATAATAAGAGGACCCCGCTTCCTTCATTTACCTAAGAGCATGAGATGTAGGCCTGCCAATGGATCGGGTCATGATCCGGATACGACCCAAATCCAATCCGATTATTCCGGATTCGGAATAGGATTTATGATCCAAGATTCGATAAAAAATGATCCGATGCGAAATATAATCTAATCGATAATCTAATCGAACTCGGATGTATGGTGATCCAGTGATCCGTCCTAATAAGGATCTATAATATATATATATATATATATATATTATAACCTAAAGCCCTAAAAAATATTGATTAGACATTTGTTATTATCTCCAAATTATTTTTAAATGTAATATTAATTAATTATTTAATTATTTAAAACCTAAAGATCAAAAGACACGTACAGCTTATCTGATTAGATATGGATTTCATGATCGGATCGAATTCAGATTATCTATTTCATAATCCGTTGATTTCAGATCAATTCCCATTCGGTTCAACTCCGACCCATTGACAAGCCTAATTAGATGGTCCATGCCATTGGGTCCCACAAGTCCCACAGCTGAACCTAATTTCTGCCATTTAAATTTGAAACTAAGCCCCCATGTACATAGCTTCCTAAGATCCAATAAGTCCTTTTTAGATCTAAAAGGGCTTCTTACCTAATGCTTGAGTGTTTGGTAACACTTTTGAAAGCTACTTTGGATGGAACCACTTTAAGAATCTCATTTTCGTGAAGCAAGTATGAGTCTGCTGTTAAAAACTGCCTTCACAGAAAGCAGTTAGTCATGTTCTAAATTTAAGTAAAACTTTTAAAATGATAAAATTACCCTGAAATTTTTATAATACATTCTTTAAAAAGACAAAAATATCTATGAGTCTAAAATTATGTACAAGAGCATTTTTTTTGTATAATTTTTTTCTCATCAAACGTAATTTTTAACCAATGAATTTGATTCAAAGCCCCTCACATTGAAGCCCTTTTGATTCAAAGCCCTTCACATTGAAGCCCTTCCATTTGTAGCTAGGAAGATTCGGCAAACAGGCCCTAAGTCTATGTTATATATATATATATATATATATATATTTTAACTATGTACGAGAGTATTAATGAATTCTCAACTCCTCTCTACTGCAGAGACTTGATTTTTGCATTTAAACTTGAAACCAAATCTTTGTATGAGAGTATTCATGAGTCCACTGGTTCATCTCCAACAGTAGAGAGAGAGAGAAGCTTAAATAATAAACAATTTAGAGAGAGAGAGATATGGAGATGGAATCATCATCACAAGAATCCACTGGTGCATCTCCAACACCATCTTTCAAAACTAGAGAGAACAACACCTTCCTTAGAAGCATCTCTACTAGAGAACCATCCTTCTCACAGCTTCCCTTTTCCCCAGTTCACATTAGCTCCTCCTCAGCTCCTTCATCTCCTTTGAATCCCTCCAAGTCCAACAAGGTTATTGATAAAACCCAATCTTCTTCATACAAATGCATCTCTTCCATGCTCAGAAAAGATGGTCAGATCCTCTCAATGGCTATATCAAATGGCTTAGTCTACACAGGCTTCTCTCAGGGTGAAAGCATTCGCATTTGGAAGCTCCCTGAGTTCACAGAATCTGGCCAGTTGAAGTCCAAAGCTGGCATGGTTTGTGCACTTGCAGTCTCCAATGACAAAATCTTCGCCGCGTACTCCGATTGCAAGATACGGGTATGGCGCAGAACGTTCGACGGCCCGCCGACGATTGTCCATTTCAAGATCAAACCGGCCAAGATCGGTCGCTTCCTATCGAATTACATCGGCGCCGGGAAAGAAAGGAAAATGGTAATGGTGCTGTTGGTGGTGCAATTGCATTTAAAGCTTTATTCATTCTGCATTTATCCTTACAGTTGGTTTGTGGATATATATATCACTCTTTTCTTTACTAACATTGTAAACATCCCTATCTATCTATCTATCTATCTAAAAATATAATAAGTAGTTAAGAGGTAAATTAGTCCAAACTCGAGTTACTCGGCGGATTTAGCAAAAAACTCATCCAAATTTTACGAGTTATTCGGCCGAGTTTTCTGGTGACCAGCTGGTTAAACTCACCCCAATTGTTAGGACAAA
>JAUPMG010285915.1:0-17953 GCA_031762675.1 Pachysandra terminalis | reverse complement strand
CTGTGTATCTAAACAGTCCTTACATGTACAGTTTTACTTTTACTTAATATACTCTCATTTACCAATCAAAAAAAAAAAATATTTTATAGAGTTTCATAGGAAAGCAATTTAGAATTTTAGAAATTCTGTTCAGAATTTAGAGTGCTGTGGTTAGAATTGGGTAACAAAAGCACCATTTTTTCCACAATCTAGTCAATACTCGATTTAAAAGAAACTCCAAAAAATTGGAGGTTGAGGGGGTGATTGAAGAGGAGTGAATGAAGAGAGCCGTGGATAGGTTTTACTTTGATTTATACAAGGAGAAGGAGGCCTATGGACCCCTATTGGATGGCCTAGAGTTTAACCAGATTTTCGAGGAGGATAGAGAAAGTCAGTTACAGAAGAGGAAGTGCATGGAGTCATTAAAGAGTGTAATGGATATAAAGCACCAAGCCCAAATGGACATTCGCTAGCATTCGATATGAAATGTTGGGATGTTATCAAAGTAGATTTGTAAAGGCAGTGAAATACTTCTTTGAAAAGTCAGCTTTTGGAAAGAGTGCGAATGCATCTCACTAATTCCAAATAATGAAGGAGCTTTGAATCTGAAGCATAGTGTTAGGGATCTTCCGATCCAACTCGGGATCAGACCGGGACGATCTCCGAGTTGATCCCGATACGGAAATAACCCCAAAACCTCTGCATCGTTCCGATCCAGAGGTTTTTTTTTTAATTAATAGCAGCCGTTCGTCTCGGCCGATCCCGATCCCGAGCCGAAATCCAAGTTTATATACTATGATCTGAAGGAATACAAGCCGATAAGTTTAGTGGGCAACTTTTACAGGGTTGTGTCTAAAATCCTTGCCAATCGATTGACGAGTGTCCTCCCTAAGGTCATCTCTCTTTTCCTAAGCGTAAGAGGAAGACATTTCTAGACAGTTTGTTAATTGCAAATGAATTCCTTGACTCCAAGATTAGAGAAGGATTAATATGCAAGATAGATATTAAGAAGGCGTAAGACCACGTGAATCGGGATTTCCTTCTGTATGTATTATATCATATGGGGTTTGGGCAAAAATGGAGAAGGTAGATTGGTTTCTGACATTTCTGTATATCGTTTTTGAATATTTCAGTCCTTGTTAATGGAGTGTCCATTGGCTTCTTAAGACCTCAAAGAGGTTGAGGAAAGGGGGGTCAGTACTTTATCCCCACTTTTGTTCATTATAATCGTAGAGGTTAGAATGATTCAAAGAGATTTATCGAATCAGCTGTTAGATGGTTTTGCCTCGAGGAGGGATGGTCCTTGTGATTCAAATCTACAATTTGTAGACGATAACCTTATTTTCTATGCGGACTCACACAGGAAGCTTAGAGTGCTCAGATGCATTTTTTACTTGTTTTAAGACCGTATCGGGCTTGAAGATTAATTTGAGTAAGAGCATTGTATTTGCAGTGGGAGTGGTGGTTAATCTAGATTTAACTTGCCAAAATTTGGGGAGTAGATCAAGGGAGTTGCCTACAACCTATTTTGATCTGCCTTTGGGTTCTCAATTTAAGGCTACATCTGTTTGGAACCCTATCTAGACTGTATGGAGAAGAAGTTGGCAAAGTAGAAGGGTAGGTACCTGTCAAATGGAGGTAAATTGACTCTACTTAGGAGTTCTCTGGCCAACTTGCCCACTTACTTTCTTTCAATTCTCTAAGATCCCAGTGTCGGTGCAGCAAAAGTTGAATAACTTCAAAGGGATTTTCTGTGGAGTTGTTTGAATGGAGATAATACGTTTCATCTAGTGCATTGGAGAACAATTTGTAGGCCGAAGGAAGTGGGGGGCCTATGGGTCAGACCCTTGGTACTTTTTTACAAAGCTTTACCAAGGAAATGGATTTGGCGCTTTAGGAAAGAAGGGGGCAGCTTATGGAGGAGGGTTGTGGCATTCATATAGCTTCAGTGGGTGGCTACCAGTAATTCAAAGAGGATTTCATGGTGTGGGTCTATGAAGAGTGGTTGCTAGTCTGGCCGAATTGATTCAGAGAGATTCCTCTTTGAAGGTGGGAAGGAGTTAAGGGTGCCTTTTGTTCCAAGGTATCTTCTCTGTGTCAAGCAATAAGGATAGCTGGGTTTGTGATGCTATGACGAGTTAGGGGAATCAGAACAATTGGAATGTGGTGCTTTGAAGGCCTTTGTTTGACTGAGAGGTGGATTCAATGGCTAACTTATTGGAGCTACTTCAGTTGGTGGTGTTAGGGGAGGGGAGGATGTTAGAATCTGGAGAGCCGAGAATGGGAGGTTCTCTGGCCAACTTGCCCACTTACTTTCTTTCAATTCTCTAAGATCCCAGTGTCGGTGCAGCAAAAGTTGAATAACTTCAAAGGGATTTTCTGTGGAGTTGTTTGAATGGAGATAATACGTTTCATCTAGTGCATTGGAGAACAATTTGTAGGCCGAAGGAAGTGGGGGGCCTATGGGTCAGACCCTTGGTACTTTTTTACAAAGCTTTACCAAGGAAATGGATTTGGCGCTTTAGGAAAGAAGGGGGCAGCTTATGGAGGAGGGTTGTGGCATTCATATAGCTTCAGTGGGTGGCTACCAGTAATTCAAAGAGGATTTCATGGTGTGGGTCTATGAAGAGTGGTTGCTAGTCTGGCCGAATTGATTCAGAGAGATTCCTCTTTGAAGGTGGGAAGGAGTTAAGGGTGCCTTTTGTTCCAAGGTATCTTCTCTGTGTCAAGCAATAAGGATAGCTGGGTTTGTGATGCTATGACGAGTCAGGGGAATCAGAACAATTGGAATGTGGTGCTTAGAAGGCCTTTTTTGACTGAGTGGTTGATTCAATGGCTAACTTATTGGAGCTACTTCAGTTAGTGGTGTTAGGGGAGGGGAGGGTGTTAGAATCTGGAGGAGAGACGGGAATGGGAGGTTCTCTCTAAAATATTTATATGAATTGTTTTTTGTGGAATAACACCCCCCCCACCCAACCCAATCTATTTTCAACCAAGGTAGCATTTTTTGTTTGGTCAGCCACTGTAGATAAAATTCTGAGTATGGATCACTTGGTTAATGGGAATTGTGTGGTACTAGGTGTGTTATGGATGGCACATATCCTCTTTCATTGTAAGGTTACAGCAGATGTTTGGTCTCATTTTCTGCGGAAATCCGGTACAACCGAAGTTGGTGAAGGATCTCTAAATCTCGTGGGATTGGAGGAAGGGTAAGGAGAGGGTCCAGTTACTTTGGACTGCCTATCCTTTTGTGATTTGCTGGCCTATTTGGTTGGAGAACATTAGAAGGCTCTTTGATGGCAAAGAACAAGACTTGGAGTCTCTTAGAAAGTCCACACTCCATACTATGTTTTGTTGTGGCTTCAAGGGCTGACTTCAAAAATACTGCATTTTCCGATTTTGTGGAATAGCAAGAAGGGTTGGGTGGTCTTACTATAAAGTAGATTGGATTGGCTATTGAGGCTCGGTGTACACTTTTTGTGTACATGAGTCGCCTTTCTTGTTTTGCTGCTTTTATTTTATTATCAAAAATCCCTTATTTTCTGATAAAAAAAATTAGTTTAGAAGTTATTTTGGATGTATTTTAGTGTTTTTGGACTCATTAAGTATATGTATTAGGTTAGGATTTTTTTTTTGTTGAGTGTGACGACAGTTTAGAAATAAGCCTATATGAAGGCTCTATTATGGATGTATTGAAAGATGACGAATTCGGAATATATTTTAAGACATTGTGTGTTTTGAGGTGAGACTCTACTTCGGTATTATTGAGATTCATTTCTAACCTTTGGTCCAAATTGGTGACTCTGACCTAATTTGAGGTTCTGACAGTTTTACCTCTTTCTCTCCTTTCATCTTTGACTTTTACATGTTATTGCCACTACCTTCCCACGTTGTCCTGCATCACTAGTCCAAAGATTACTCTAATAATTCCTTTGCCATCTTTAATACGAAGATGGCCATAAACCTGACTTTCTGTTTGAATGATCTTTTTGTTTATATCAATAATTCAATAGTTGGGTGTAGTGGAAGTTATTATGACATACAATCGTTGTGATCATCATCTTGCTCATTGTGGTGATCATAATATAATATGAAGTATCCCAACTATAGTTTTCTTAGTGTTTATTTCATTTCATATTCCATAATAGATGACAAAATGTGTTCCTGGAACTGGGAAATGGTGCAGACAATGGAATTAACATGGATTAGCGAGCTCATAGATGAAGCACATTGAAAGAAATAGTGAACTGAGTTTTTGGAGGCACTATAGGGTAGGGAACCTAGGACTATTTGACAACAAGAACTGTTTATAGATGAGAAGATTTTGTGTGACACCATGACTTCCATGAAATGCTGGTGGAAAATCACTCCAATTGGTCAAAATCTCCCAGTTTATCCTTTTTCTCAGTATATTTATATATGCTCTTTTATTTTTTAAAAAGAATTTCCCTCCCTTGATCCCTTACCATGAATTTGTTATTGCAAGAAATTGAAGATACGGGGGTTACTTTGATGTACTTCTCTTTGGAAATAGAGCGACACATTTTGGTTTCTATTACTTGTATTTGCAGGCATTCAGGAATGTGTTGTCCCAGCATTTGGGACTAAATTGTGATGATCCTAAACTGTTGGCGAGCTGAATCATCTGACAACTTATGTTAATGAGTTGGTCTGATCTCAAGACAGGAAATTGTTACATATACTACAGAATCCTTGACCTTGGTAGGTACTGTTACCTGTGGTTCACTACAATCATGTGAAATATAGATGATGGATCGTTGCTCTACTCTTTTGATGGTTCTGCAGATACCAACTAATCCCATGCTAAGTGAGTTGGTGATGCAGTTTTTCTTTTTCGAAACGTCACAATTATCAATCCAAAAAGTTAGATTTTATGGTCGTGTTGCTTTATTTTTAGCGCCTGCTGAGTTGCAAGGTCTAATGATATGCTGAATCTACCCAGTTTCCCAATGTTTACCTGGTTGCATTGGCCATTTGGTTGTATCAAGTTATGTGTCTTGGCTGAGTTTTTCTTTTCTCAAACTACTTGAGCAGATGGCACGAGTATACACAATGTAATGAATTTGGTAATAATACCAGTTAGTATTAGTTGCCGATGGCATGTTATTAAGATAGTCTATAGTTTTAGTATTTCTGCAATTTGTTTTGGTAAAGGGGGGTGGAAGTAATGCTGCAATTGGTTCATGGGAAAGGGTGCCACTTAATCCATAATGGATCTGCCTCACCCAAGTCATCAGATCTCTTCAGTATTATCTATAGGTGATGTAAAAAAATCAGGCTCTATTGTAGAGAAACAATTTATATTACAATATGGGAAACCAACTTGAGATATCTGGCAGAAATGCTCGTAGTAGAATGGAATTCCAATCATACATGATAACACTAGGCTTCATGTTAGCAATTAGTTTCTTGTATTCTTCTCAGGACAAAACTTTCATGTTGTTTGCAGCAAAATAGTTCTAAGCTCAGGGACACTTTTAAGTGTTACATAAAAAAATAAAAATATGGAGTATTAGGATTTCCCCTTTTTTTTTTCTACCTTATCTTTGATGGAATTTGGCTCAATATGTTGTAGGGGCTTTTACAAAGTTCCAATCAAATTTTTTGCACATTGATTTAAAAAACTGCGAGTGTAGAAGTGAGCCTTGTATTGTAGCACAGTATTACAGGTGCATCCTTATATCTGCAAATTGCCTATATTAGTAGTAGAAATCACCAACTTATAGGTGATTTTAACAAGATGCACCTTTGACACTGAACCCTAACAATAAAAAAGTTGCATTTTTACAATCCCCCCCTCCCCCTTTTTTTTTGTTTGTTTTTTCATGTTATACCAAAAAATTGTGTTGTCTCATGATTCAGAATAGTGGCAGCTGAAATCTTGTAAACTTTGTTCTCTAAACATCTCAAACTTGGTTAAGGAAAAACCTAATAAGCTAAAAAGAAAGTCTTCTGTTTCTTTCTCTGTCTAATGTATACCTCTTCACATATGACAATACTTCCTTTTGGAGTGCATTCTGCTCACAGTTAGCCAGAATAAAGGGGACGATTGGTCTGGACTCTAGTTACTTTCTTCTGTATGTTTGCAAGATGTTTTATCATGGAAGCTTGAATTACACCCCCCAAAAAAAACAAACAAACGGAGGTTGCATTGGAACCTGACCAACCAAACCAACCAATCCAAATACAAACTTAAAATGTATGCAACACCACATATCCCTTCCAGATTAAGGGAAGGGGCTAGTAAATTTGTAGTGGTTCTTATGCACAACATATGTTGTATGCAACATCACATATCATCCCCTTCCAGATTAAGTGAAGGAGCTGCTAATTTTGTATTGTCACTACTTCTGGTCTATACGTAATTATGTGGACGCAGAATTTAAGCAAAAAGACTAAGAATGTTCAAAATTCAAAGTTCTCTTCAGCATCATTTGCTCAGCAGTTGATAGATAGTGTTCTTCTCTTCCTTGCATTTATTATTTCTCCTTTTATTTTCTTTTTCACTTTCCCGGACCACCAGCAACTGCGGGCAAACAACACCTCCCTATTCCCTATTAGTGAAGGCTAGAATTTTTCCTTTAAAACCATCTACTTTTTTTTTTTCCTGCTACTATTTAGAAGGAACTAATAATAGGAAATATAATTCTCGGTGAAATGAATACCAATTGCAATTACAATATGCCCAAAAGAGTAATGTGATGTGCGCGAGCAATACATATAATTATGATATGAATTCATTTATGCTTGGGAAACCATCTATGTAGTTGATTGATGCATTCATGAGCACATCATCTAGTATATATATATAGAAGCTGTTTGGACTTTGGATATCTATTATGAAGTGAAGAGGTTTTCAGGATTTTAATTTGCTTTGCATACAATGGATGTACCCATCTCTGCTCGAGCCTTCCCAGACGTGCTTAAATGTTGCATGGCTTACATATATACTCTTCAGAAAAAAGATAAAAGTATCCAAATTTCAATGCATGCATGCATGGATTGTAAGAGTTTGAAATGGTTGTTCTCCTTAACGTTTAGGAAAGTAGCTTTTTTATTATATATACTGTTTTCAAAACGTTACAGCCAAAGGAAATACAAAGGGGACGTTTCACACGTCACACCTTTAATACATTCAAATATTTAAAATTTAAATCAAACATTCAAAATTTAAATCATAGGGATAGAGTCCTTAGTGTTAAGGTCTCTTATCCATGACACCCCCTCAAGCATAGCAGATTCTCTCAAACATCAAGCTTGGACCGTAGCATGAGAAATCGAGGATTGGATAACGGTTTTGCGAGCACATCAGTCATTTGATCATGAGACGAGATGAACCGTATGATGAGATCCTTACGTGAAACTTTATTATGAACAAAGTGATAATCAATTTCTACATGTTTTGTACAGGCATGAAATATAGGGTTGGACGTGAGATAGGTAGCCCCTAAATTATCACACCATAAGAGAGGAGGAGTTTTAAGAAAAACACCAAGCCCGTACAAGAGGGATTAAATCCAAATAAGATCTACAATAGCATTGATAATGCTGCCACGATATTCGGATTTAGTACTTGAACATGACATCGTTGGTTGCTTCTTGTAGGACCATGAGATGAGATTGCAACCAAAGTAAACACAGAAACCACTGGTAGATCTTCTGTCATCTGGACACCCAATCCAATCAGCATCTGAATAGCATTGGAGAAAGCAAGTGGATGAGACCGCAAGTAAAATCCCAAAAGTAATTGTCTGTTTCAAATACCATAAGATGCGGTTAACGACATACCAATGAGTATCTGTTGGTCATTGCATGAACTGGTAGACTTTATTTATAGTCAAAGCAATATCTGGACGGGTGAAAGAAAGGTATTTCAATGCCCCAACCGTACTTCAATATTCGGTAGGATCTGAGAGAGAAACCCCATCAAATTTCGATAAAGGGCTACCAGTTGCCATAGATGTAAGGCAAGGTTTTGCACCGTCATATTGGTCTGTGATAATATATCGATGATATACTTGGTCTGTGAGAGAAACACGCCAGAAGAGGATATGTGTGCTCCTACTCCAAGAAAATAAGACAAAGAACCAAGATCTTTGAGTGCAAACTCTCGACCAAGAGTTTGAATGAGAGTGGTAATAAACTTAGAATTATTTCTTGTGACCAGCATATCATATACATAAACCATGATGTAGACGGCCAGCCCTTTAGATTTGAGTATGAACATGGACGAATCTGCCTTAGAAGCTTTGAAGCCCAACTCTTGTAGAAAATTACTAAGCCTCTGAAACCAAGCTCGTGGAACTTGTTTGAGCCCGTATAGGGCTTTGTGTAGTTTGCATACTGAGTTGGGCCGTCTTGGATCAATGAAGGCCGGTGGTTGACTTGTGTAAATTGTTTCTTGAAGAAGCCATGTAAGAAGGCATTGGATATATCAAGTCGCCGAATTGCCCAATTCTGTGAGACTGTAAGAGAAAGAACAGTCTGAATGGTAACATGCGTAATGGCTGGATTGAAAGTCTCACCATAGTCAAGGCCCGGCTGTTGATGAAAGCCCTTTGCAACCAAATGGGCCTTGTACCGATCAATACTACCATCGGGCTTCCGTTTTAACCTAAAAACCTTTTTATATCCTACAAGGTATATGGCCAGGTACAAGTGTCCACGTCCCATTGGCTAAAAGAGCATTATATTCAACATCCATTGCATGTCGCCAATTTGAATCCTTGACAGCTTGAGTGTAGCATGTAGCTTCGAATATGGATGGCAATACTGCAGATATTAATGCTTGAGGAAGTGAATATCGGATGGCACACAAGGCTTTGAACTTACGGGTACCATCCTGATTTCTTGTAACCATATGATGAGTGGATAAGGATGTAGAAGTGGGTTCCAACGGTTGAGTATTGAGATCAACCACAACGTTGATTACTAGCAAAGGATCTGCACGTTGGGATGTCGATAAGACATTTGAAATATTGGCTGAATCACTGAGGGGACATGGATGAGATTCCACGTTTGTAGGAGTACAAACTCTCCTCTTGTATGTGATAATAGGAACTGAAGAAGATTGGTCAGAATCCTTGATTTGAGGGGTTATACGTGTGTCATTTGAACTGCTTGGAGATGAAGTAGGAGTTCCTAAACAGATGGGATTCTGTTGACTCATGTGGGGCCCAGTGTTAATTAGCTTCCAACGAATTGACCAGAGTTGTGGATAAGTTACCATCTTGCAGTAAACTTTTTGTGGATAGAGCTGGTAAGTCATTCAAATTGCATGGAGAGAAAATAGGAGATCCACAAGAGGGAGGATTCGATTGGCTTACGTGGCACCATTTCGCTTCCAACAAACTGCCCAAGGATGTGGATGAAGGTTGTTGAGATATTGTAGGATCCACCAAATTATTTGAACGGCACCTAATATTGGGTGTGTGAGCTAAAGCGGGGGTGTGAGTTGGGGAGATCTAGTTGGCAACCAAATTTGTTGAAGCTGGTGAGATGATAGCTGTTAGTGATCCTTGGATGTAGGAGACTGTAGAGAAGAGTAAGGAAATTCGAATTCATTGAAAACCACATGCCGTGAGATGTAAATACGGTTGGAGGAGACATGAAAGCATCGATAACTACGATGACTATAACCAAGAAATACACATTTAGTACATCAAAAATGAAACTTATGTGTATTACAAGGCCTCAAATATAGGCAGCATGCGTAGCCGAGCACCCTCAAAAACTGATAATCTGGTGAAGATCCAAATAATTTATGTGTTGGACTTTTATTATCGATGACCGGTGACAGTAAACGATTAATAAAGTAAGTGGCCGTGAGAAAGGCATCGACCTAGAACTTGAGAGGCAATGACTCATGTGCTAGGAGTGTACGACCCGGTTCAAAGATATGGCGATGTTTTCTTTCAGCTAAGCCATTTTGTTCATGTGTATGAGGACATGAAGCCCGATGATTGATTCCATTTGTAAATAATTATTTGCTCAGAGATTGAAATCCACCACCCCAATATGTCTGTAGGGCCTTGATGTGTCGTCCAAAAAATTTCTCAACATGGGTCTTGAATGAGATAAAAATATTAGTGACATCCGATTTCCGTGACAAAGGAAAAATCCACATAAATTTGCTATAATCATCCACAAAATTAACATAATAATGACTTCTATTATTTGAGAGAGTGGGAGAGGGTCTCTAAACATCGGAATACACCAAATCTAACGGATCAGAAGTCTGAGAAACAAACCTGGAAAACAACAGTTTATGACACTTTCCTAGTTGAAAAGCTGAACACAAACAAGGTGAACTTTTATTTTTGAAACTAGGCAATTTATTAGTAGACAAAACATGATCAACTATTCGAGATGTGGGATGACCAAGACGCTGGTGCCATAGATCAAAAGAGACTCTTTCCCCAAGTAGAGCAGTCTTGATATCAACTGGTGATCGAGCACCTGGAGAGAGTCGGTACATCCCATCTTTAATGTGTCCTTGTAGTCGAGCTTTCCCTGTTTTGCGATCCTTTATCAGGCAAGAAGAATCAATGAATTCAATGGTAACATCATTGTCAGATGTAAACTATCAAATTGAGAGAAATTTTTTGCTTATAGTAAGGACATGCAATATCTTTCAGAATAAACTTGCTAGAAGGGTTAGGAAAGAAGGAATATCCAATATTGCAGATTTTCATACCTGATCCATTCCCGATTCGAACTTGATCAGCTCCGGTGTACTCAGATTGAATAGACAGATTACTGAGATCTGACATGATGTGATTGGTTGCACCTGAGTCGGGATACCATGCTGAATCATCAGATGAGTTTTCAAACATGGCAGCAAGTGCAGACGGTTGTTCTTTTTGCTGGGCATGATCATATCGACTATAGCATTTTATGGCAGAATGACCTGGACGATTGCAGATCTGGCAGACAAAACGTGGAGTTGTAGAGAAAAATTGTTGATTAGTATTGAAATTTTGACGATCATTTCCAGTGTTGTTTGATTGTCTACGACCGTGTCCTCTCCTTCTTTGACGAAAATTTCATCTACCATTACAGGAGGAGTTGTTTCCTTGAACAACCATATTTGCCGTGATACTGCTTTGAACAATCAAGGTTGAATGCTGTTAAGCAAATTGTTTTTTTGTAGATAATATTTCAAGTTCATGGAACCCTTTTTGAGTGTTTGCAGTTGCAACCGTAATTACATAACACGAGCTCTTGATTGAGATGAAAACATGTTCTCAAGAGTTGTCCATACATCTTTGGCATTTGACAAGCCAACTATGTGGGCTAGAACGTTATTACTTAGGGAGAAAATTATCCAATTAAGTAATAGTTGATCCTTTTTGTGCTAGGCTGTATAACCCAGATTTAAATTAGAAGAATCACTCCCATTTTTCCCATCTTTATCGACAAGGAGTTTTGGCGGACATGTTTCCTCTCCAGTTAACATGTCAATAAGATCATAGAGCTAAAGAATGAGAAAAACTTGAGATTTCCATAATAGATAGTTGTTTCTATCAAGTTTGAGAGAAATGAAATGGTGAATATTACCAACCGACGAAGTGGTGTTTCCATTTGACATTTCAGAAATGGTAGTGTTGAGAGTTGAGGTTGATTCCATAGTTTTGATGTATGTCTTGAGAAGCTCTTATACCATGTAAGAATTTGAAATGGTTGTTCTCCTTAACTTTATTAGAGCAACTTTTTGTATTATATATACTGTTTTCAAAACGTTACAGCCAAACGAGATAGAAAGGGGACGTTACACACGTCACACCTAACATTGTAACATTCAAAATTTGGATGGAGTCATTAGTGTTAAGGACTCTTATTCGTGACATGGATAATATAGAGCAATATTGGAACATGGGGATACATGCATACATACAGGGTCACAACAGGAAGGCATGTTGGAGGATATGGGGTTTTAGACAAGATGATAAGAGAAAGAGACGTGATGGGTTTAGACAGCTATGCAAAAATTATAATAAAAACACATAAGAACTTATCTGTTTTGATGAACCGACGCGTGACGATGTCACTGTCCTTGAAACCAAATTTGCCCCGTTTTGGATCGTATCCGCAGTGTACTGAGTCTAGCAGTTGGCCTCCAGGATTCAACGGTATTTTCCTCCGGTAGATTACACCGTCGTACTGGGCTAAGGACGAAGAACCTTGTGTAGAACTTGAAGAAAACAAAGAAAATTATGCACTAGCAGAATTATAGAAAATTTGAAGAAAACAGTTGGAGAAGAGCTTTTTAGCTTTTAGCTGTGTCTCAACAAAGAGGAGGGTCCTCCTTATATAGGCCACAAAAGAGATGTAGCCGTTTGGGCCTTAATGGTCCAAAACGGCCCCACATTCAAGACAAAACAGTTTCAACTTAGAACTGCCCAATATTTATATCATAAACTCTCATTCAATACAAAACGTTTTTTCAAAACAAAACGGTTTCGATCTTAATTTTTGAATTTTAAAATCAAAATTTCAAGCATTCGTCATCCACATCACACACGTATATATACTTTGAAATGTGAAAGTGAAACAATTTGGCCAAATTATCAGGTTTTCACACGCTGCATTTGCTTTGGGAACACATCATGGTCTCTTGAGTCTTTATTACCCAAAACATAAACTTAGTAAAAGATTTAAAGTTTTCAAACTATCCAAGAAAAAAAAAACAATGAGGTTTACAGAAGAAAAGAAGAAGAAGAATGAAAGAAGAAGAAGAAGAGGAGGAGGAGGGAAGTATAGTATACCAGAGAAAGAAAAATGAAAATTAAGCTGGGATTATGGTCATAAAAGATAAAAACATTTACGTCATTTTTAAGCCGAGATGAGACAGTTCTCAATATTCAAAGTTCAAACTCATGGAATGTAAAGATTGTCTAATCAAAATGGATTCACCAAAAAAAAAAAAAAAAAGTCTAATCAAAATGCTAAGGAGGGTATTTCGGTAATTTTAATGTCTGTGAAATTATCCCCCACGTTTCCAAAGCCGGATGGCTTCACCGGCGACTGCTTCCTGGTCAGTGACTGGGAACTCAACACCCCCCGTGAACTTTAGCAAGTGATCTCAATCGTTAACTCTCCCACCTCCACCACACACTCCTCCTGCTAGACCGATAGGTTAGTCTCTCGTTAATCGGCCACTTTTCCGCCACCTTGCAAAGTTTCCTAACCTGAATCCCAGATACTCCGGCGGCGGTCCGGATTCTTCCATCCCTAACCGATGACTCACAGAGGATGCCAGGTTGCCCGCTGACTGAGAGCAATGGCTCCTAGAATGGCTGATGCTGCTGCTGCACCAACGAGTGAAGCCTTTTGAAGGAGTGCGGTTGCTGACATATGAGCTGTGTTTGGAGTGTTTCAAGTGGGTGGTGGTAGGAATTGAGAGGGAGAGACGGTTGTTGAGATGTGATGGTGGTGAGGATAATGAGTTTCAGTCTTGATTTGAACTGGATTTTGAATGGGATTAGGGTTTTGAAGTCTTTCCCATGAGGTAAGAGAGAAGTGTTGAGCTTGAGGGTTTTGAAAATGGTGATGTTGTTGTTGTAGTACTGGTGTGGAGGAAGGAAAGAGAGGAGAGTGGTTTTGTGGAGGGAGATGGAGAGGTAATTGGTCTGTGGGGTTTATGAAGGTTCTTGCACTCACTTCAGCTAAAGCATCACAAAAGACTCTGCGGTTGGTGAATCTGTCCTTCCTGAACATAATTTACATGCAAATAGAGAGATTCAATGATGAATTAACTAAAAAATAAAATAAAAACTAGTGCTCTTGCATGCAGATTTCGAAATGAATTGATGAATATTTATGCAAAGAAAATGGGTGTAATTCAAAATTGCTAGATTGGTTTCTTTTGTTTAATTGGGAAGAAGAGAAAGCAAAATACAAAAGAGAATTATATCCAGTATTCGTGCAGAAATTAAAAGAAGTAACCAAGTATACAAAAGATTCTTAGCTAGGAAACTAAGGAAGTTAGGTTTAAAGAAAAGAGCCAAGTTAAAAGATTTGCATGTCAAATGAATATGTATCAAGTGGGGAAGTGGTTTTTCTCTGATTTTTTATTTTATTTTATTTATTAAAGCATAGTATAGATAGAGTGAGAACTCATGCATGCGGATTGGATAGAAATTTTTTAGAAATTATAAATACAAAGAAGAAAGACATATCATGAATAGAAGTAACATGAGCATGATCACGCGAGAGAGAGAGAGAGAGAGATGCCTGGCCAATGAGTGAGCTCTGCATGCAAAAAAAAAAGTTGGAAAATCATCGATCCAAAGCCATGAAAATTCGCAAAGCACAAACATCCAAGTGTTGAAGGAAAAAAGAAAATAGCTCACTATCTTAGATATTTGTGCACATTTTTCAGTTAATTATGATCTTGTTCAGAGTTTCAGATGATTCTGGAACTAAATGATGGCACAAAGCTAATCATGGATTCTATTCTATCATCTGTGCAGATCCAAAAGAAAATTGAGCTTCTCTAACTTTTTCTAAGACAAGAGCATAGATTCATCATTCCTCTTATGATTTCAGAGGGCTCCATTTCTATGTACCAAAGTGTGGTAACATGAAAGACAGAAAAGAAAAGGATACCTCTGCAAGGAAATGGGTACGTGTTCAAGGACCCACAAATTCAAAACTTGGATTGATGACAAGGGTATTAAAATAGTATATTTTTCATGGATATATATACGCAGATATTATTTGTTGTCATTAAACCACATAAAAACTCTGAACAAGCCAAGTAGAATGACATACTAGGAATTACAATTATATCATCAAGAGTCCGGATATAGATTAATTGAAAGTTAAATTTTATTTTCTTTCATCTTGGTTAGAGGTAGACATAACAGTTTTTTTTTTTTCTTAAAGACATTAACAGGATTTTAAATATTCCTTTTACTGTTTCTCTTGCCAATCTAGCACCAGTGACAGACACTTATATTTAATGGTGTTTACTTGCATGCAACCTACCAATGTTCAAATTGTATATGATGCAACCTTAACAATCTTATGTAGAACAGCCACAACTAAATCCATTGAAAGAAGAATAATTGGAAGAAAAAAAAAACCTAATTTATGAAACTTCCCTCAGTAAGGAAAAGAGAGCACACAGTATCAGAGTTCCTGGTAGTCCATAAATATAGACCAAAGAGGTGAAGACTTAAAAGACATAAGAACTGACAGAGAAGGGAAATTGGAACTTCGAGAGATAAACAGACCCAAAAGAATATTTCAATAAAAAAAATAAAAGAGGAGAAGAATCACCTGGAGAAAAGAGTTCCACAATCACATTTATATTCCCTTGTTCCACATATTTTTGAGTGAGCCGTCCAATCTGATCGAACTGCATATTTCTTTGAGCATTTCTCACATTTCCAGTTCCTCTCCCCATGTTTTCTGCAGAAGTGTTTTCTGATTCCTGTGAGGTCGCCAAGAGCCCTTGAAGGCTGGTGGTGGATACATGAGCTCTCTGGGCATACATAAACTTTCTTTCTGATCTCTTTACTGTTACTCTGCTTCAGTTTCCAAGGAAGGTTATGACCTCTTCTGTGAAGCTGAAGGTTCTGATCTCTCTTAAATCCCTTATTGCAGACCTCACACACAAATCTGTTGGTATCCAATAGGGACTTGAGAGATAAAGCTATCACATCAGCATCTGGGTCTGCAACCATAAAAATTAAGATCATGAAAAAAAAAAAAAATCCCAAAACTGAAGAAACAAAATCTTACCTGGGTTTCCTGGGAGCTTTCTTTTCTTTTTGGTTTTCTGTTGCTGCTGTGGAGAGACAACAGAGAATTTGGGATTTAAGTCATTGAAGTGAGAAACTGAAGAAATTCTTCCTTCCTCAGACAAAGAAGTTGAATTGGAGTTCATTGCTGCAGGCAAACCAAGAAATTCAACAAACCCAATGGTACTGTAATCTGTTTCTTCTTTTGCCTTGGACTACTTTGCCTCTCTCAAGTCAAGACCCACTAAACTAAGAAAATCAAAATCAACAGCAATACAGAAAAGGAATACAAGCTACATATGGATACAACACAGCACGGACTATTTGATTCACAGGTGGCAGTGATATTTAGCTAAAGAAAGGCATCATTCGAAAGGTGACAAAAGCAAATCTCCTGAAGAGATTGTGAAGTATAATTATCGGAGTCGTAATCTATCCTTGGATTGCTAGTCTGAGCAACTCTGCAACACAAATAAGAAACTTCTTTCCTCTCTCTCTAATTTATGAAGGCCACCCTGCAATCAAAACCCTGGAAAAACCCAGACGATAAGATGGTTTTATTCCCAACATATCTGATAAATACTTGTTAACCCTCTCAGTCTCTATATGTGAGTGAATAAAGAGATGCAGAGACCAGAACAGATTTCAGTAACTGGGTAATGATGACACGGTGTTTTTAACTTTTTATCGGAGTAGAAGTGATGATTACAGTGGAATACTATGGTTGGAAGGAAGAATGAAGAATCCAAAAAAAAAAAAATCAGAAAGCCCAGAAAAAGCTAAGGAAATCTGAGAGAGAGAGAATCTCACACTACGCTTTCTTTGATTGAGCAAATTATTAAAAAAGAAAAAAGAGCAAATTATTTTGATTTGTCCTCTTAATTTTATGGTTCTAAGACTTTTTTTTTTGGGGCAAGTATTTTACGACTCAAGTCTGGCGTTGGCACTTTTCTTTGTTTCTGTACAAACCCTAAAAGTAACTTTTCCTTACAAGAAAGCTTAGGAGAGTGAAGTGATGATCAGAGAGAGAGAGAGAGTATGCGAGAGAGAAGTTTCTTAGGAGCATGAAGTGATGATGACAGAGAGAGAAGTGAAGTTAATTATTTTAATTGTTTTATTAATAACAGTTACGTTTGGCAATGTTTTCATGGTGTCTGAAACAAGAAAGCACAAGTAAATTTTTGTTGTATTGTAAAAAAGCGAAAAAACCTGTTTGATAGCAATGAACTAATAAATTGCTTTTTTGATATTATAGTACATATCAAGTGAACCCTAACTACAAAATTTTAGGCCTCAATGATTCCATCCATGTGATAGTAGAGTAGTAGAGCTTATGGAACCAAGCAATAGAGATGGTAATGGAGCGGGTTAACGGTTTTGGTAATCCATAATCGGACTCGGGTTTGATTTAGCCTGCCCTAACTTGCCTCGTTGCCATTTAACTACATGTTATATATTTGGGTGTAAATGGGTTCGGTTTGGGTTGGGTTGATCTCAGTCCAACTTCAAATTGACCTCTTTGTAGATCAACCTAAACCCAATCCAACCCGATTTAAAACCCGAACTATAAAACCCAAACACCAATTTTATTTTATAAACCCTAAACCCAACCCAAACTGCAATTTCGGGTTGGTTTGGTTCGGGTTGATAAGCACAATTACAGCTTGAGTCATATATTTGCATTTAAACCAACATGGACAATATGCGAATACTTAAAAAATCAAATCTAACAACACAGTCAACTGCAAAAAGCATATTGCTATTAACCATTGTTATCAAACCATAAATATGAGGCTCGCTAAATTGGTTATTAAACCATAAACACTATTTTGATTCAGGCATCAAACAAAAATATTAAGAGATGTTTCCCATTTTAATTTCTTGACTGATTTTACATCGATTTGAATCATGAAACTGAACTATTCTCTAAATGTATGGTTGATTGAGAGCTGAGAGGAAGAACAAGCTACGTACTTGAGAGCTGAGAAATGTGAAGCCTTAACTTTTCCCCATCACCATCGCCATCGTCGTCGCCTCTGGACTAAGAAGTGGAGAGTATCGTAAAGAGAAAAACCCTAACTCCTCTTCTTGAAGATTAAAAGACAGATAAGCCCCTTAGCTTTTATAGCAATGGGCTTATTTAGAAATAGCACAAGTATAGAAGGGTTTTTATAAACCCTAAATTCTAAAGTTTACTTGCCTCT
>JAUPMG010285886.1:0-17954 GCA_031762675.1 Pachysandra terminalis | reverse complement strand
GGCTAAAGTTCAAATAGATGGCTTCCTTGAGAAGCTATCGCATTAATGGGTGATAAGAACGGTCAGATATCCTGCCGCTTCAAATCTTGTTTTTCACAAAAACGGTTTAATCATTGTACACAGCCGCTGACAGCCGGTACGTGACAGGGACAGCTGTACAGCCGTTACAGCTTTATGGAATGATTCAGCGTGTGCGACTATACCCAAAACGCGTACACGCGCTTGTAATCAAGCGCCGCGTGTAAAGTAGGGTTAAATTAGCTCGCCTGATCAACAATATCCATTATATATATTTAGCCCGACTTGGCTAGATATCGCCTCGCCACTCTCAGTTTTGTTGGGGTGAAGGTTGCGAATCCAAATTTTGGGATCTCCAAAGAGGTTTCCGGTTTGGGTCGTGACAAGTGTATATGCTTGTGGGTTTGATTCATTATGAACAATGGACCCATGCGTAAGACCTTAGTCCACATGAGCCTTCTTGAATCTTCTGGATCCATGGGATTAATCAGGCCCACTGGGATAGTCTTCTTGGATGTGCTTCTTGGATCTACGATCAGTTGGGCCCCCGAATTGAATTCATTCAAAGCAATTGGGTGGACACACATCCTAATGCACATGGGTCTGACCCGTGGATATGGACTCAATTTATGAAGTGGATCCTGGATCATGGACCCTAGATCATAGTTGGGCTTTTCTAATGGGCCCAAATTATGGGTCGAAACTAAGGATAACTCAAATGGACTTGGGCCATAGGCCTAGCAAAATGGACTCAAAAATGCATGATTTGATTAAACCAGCTTGAAGTGTCCTAACCACCAATTCATCTAAAATGCAGTGTAATGGGGTGTTCATGCAAATTGGGTTATGAGTGCAAATGTGTGGTTCAAGCCAAACAATGAACCACAATGCATGAGATCAAACCACATTACCCAAATAAACCAAACCAACTAAGCATGAATCATGTTATTTTGAATTGAACCACAAAGCTAAACCCAAATCAATTGAACCACACAACTATGCATTAAACCAATGATAAGACTTTTTTGCTTTTCAATTTTTTTGTGTTTTTTCTCTCTTTTTTTTTTGTGTTTTTTCTTTTTTCTTTTTTTTGCATGAATTGACACATTAAACACAACACACGTGTCCTAATACTCCGGTTTTCTAAGACCTAAACCGGGTTCTACATGAGGTTCATGGTTATGCATCTAAAGGATGAGGGAACCTAAAACCGGTTGAACTGACCTCCACACATGGATTTCTTCACATGCTTCAATAGTCGTTTGGTTCGAGGTGGAGCGTTGGGCGCTGACACTAGGGACAATGGTCGCCCGGCCGTAGACTTACTTGACCCCTGGAGCGTAAGGTTTACCACCGGGGACAATGGTCGCCTGTTTGTAAGCTTACAAAGCTCCCTAAGATAGATGCAAAATGGGTTTGTGTTATGCATGTGCTAATGAGTTCAAGCATGCACTATATGACAATTCAAGCAATTTATCAAAAACAAAAAAGAAAAGAAGCAACAAATATGTACATATTGAACCACCAAAACATGTTATGTAAATTGAACTATTAAAGCACACATCAAACCAGTAAAGATTAAGAAAAAGCTTAAAAAAATTATAAATTGACCAAATAAAATTGAATAGTGGCTCAAACCCACAAGTCCCTAGCGGAGTCGCCAGCTATGATCACCCCCGACCCTAGGTTGATCAGGTTATTTTGGAGTCGACACCATCCATCGAGTTTGGGTGTGGATGGTCACCCGGGTTTTTATTGAGTTTTACAAAAAATGTAATTTTTAGGGTGGTCTAATCAGATATTCAGGTAAGGTGGTTTTTTGAGAAACGGGAAGGTGTTAGGCACCCATCTATTCCCGGTTCAAGATTATTTGGCCAATTAAAGAAAATCTACAAAATAAGCTAAATTAAATAAAATTCTTGGAAAATCCTAAAAATTGTTAAAGATAATAAATTTAATCCTAAAATGTTAAAATGAAACTTCTATATTTTAACAACCTAAACATAAAATAAAATACATGTAATGAATTAAAAACTCAAAATAACATAAAACACTATTTGAATTCACAAAAGAAAATTTTATTCACTATATGATTTCAATTCTAATAATAACATGATAAAATAAAATAAAAGGAAATATACCTGTAGCAGTGCTCCTTAGATGTGTGCTCCTCTGCTTTGAGCTCCTTTGATCAGCTCGGCTTGAGAGGTGGCTCAAAAAGTGAAAAAAAAACCCCTTTTTTGTTCTGGCCAAACGGGACGTTAAGCCTCAAATTTTGATTCTTTTTGTTCAAAACAAACGGGGCCTTACGGCCAATTTTTCCCGATTTTTGATTTTTTGGGTCGATTGGGTTTTCTGGTTTAGTGGTTTGGGTTTATGGGGTTCAGGTTGGGTTAATTTGGTTAGGTATAGTTTAGGTTTTTTACCAAACAGGTGGAGGGCAGCAGCAACAAAGGGCAACCAGGGACGCAAGGGGCGCAGGGCACGGGGGTTAGGCAGCAAGGGATGCGGGCAGCGTGCAAGGGGCGGCGCTGGAGCTAGTTGGGGGCTTTAATCAAACGGGTAGCAGGCAGGCGGGGCGCAGACGCGCGGACAGCCAAGGCGTGCGCTCGCGCGACAGCAAGGGAAGGGCGCAAGGGGGGCTAGAGCTGGTTGGGGGCTTTTATCAAACGGGTAGCAAGCAGGTAGGGGACAGGCGCGCGGGCAGCAGAGGTGTGACGCAAGCCTTCGTGCGTGCGACAGTAGGGGTGCGGGATCTGGGCGCGCAACAAGGCAACAGGGGTGCGGGCAGGGGCGCAAGGGTGCAAGGTGATGTGCGCACGCGGGGAGCGCAGGCAAAGGTAGCAGGGCTGCTGGGCGCAGGCGTGAGCGCGAGGGCGTTGGGCGCGCAGGCTTCCCCAGCAGGCGTGAGCGCGAGGACGTTGGGCGCGCAGGCTTCGGCAGGGCTAGTGTTAGGGGCTAAAGGGTTAGGGCGAAGTGAGCTAAGGGCTAAGGGAACTAGGCTAAAGGGTTGGGGGGCAAGCAAGGGCAAGTTAGGTACACACACCAAACAGGTGACGTGCAGGGCAAAGATAGGTGACTTTTCCTGAGATTGAGATTTTTCTCAAAGAAAAGAAATTCCTTGAGAGCTTCACTCTTTTGTGAATTTGAGCTCTAAATCAAGGTTTTTCTCAAAGCTTCTCCCCCCATGATCTTATATAGAGGAATTTAAGGGTCTGTTTGGCTTGGGGCTTCTTATGAAGAAATGGAAAGAATCTAGAAGTATATAGAGAGTTCATCTAGGGGGTTTTGAAGCAAATTTATTTGTTTTGGGGAGTTTTGGAAATGAGAAATTGAATAAGACAAAAATATTTGAGGAGGTTTTTTGAAAGAAAAAACATATTGGGTTTTAATTTGAAAGATAAGAATCTAGTTTGTTAAAGATAGGAATCTAGTTTGTTAGGGTGGTTCTTGGAGGTTAGAGATATTTTTGCGCACACGTAAGGAGATTCCTCACCACGTCACCTTGCCCCAAAATTGCCACGTGGCAAATAATTTTATAAATTCCCAAAATACCCTCTTGATCCGTGGAATTCTGCGATTTCATAGTCATTTCGAAGGTTTTAGCACGTAGCAATCAAATCCGATGTTAAAATTTTATTTTGACCTTCGAAAATGCCAGTTTTGACCAAAATGGCTGCTGGGGATATTTTGGTCATTTTCCCTAGGGTCATGAATTTAGCCAAAATGGTACTCATCAAAAAGAAATTTTAGTCCAAAATTCAGATTTGAGACCAAAATTAGACTTTGAATTGAGAATAGAGTAGATAAGAGGCACAAGGGTATTTTGGTCATTTTGTTGAATTTTAGGATTTTCAAGAGAATTTGCGCACATGATAGAAGTGGTTTCGAGATGATTGGGGAATTGTCATTTTCTCAAGTCAAGCCTTTGAGGAGCTGTAAAAACAGGAAAAACTGCATTTGGTGCAAATTGGGGTGTCTACAAATATATTGAAAAGAAAACATAACAAAACAATCATTGTGAATTTTTGAAAAGAAAAAAGAATTAGTTGAAATAAAAAAAACTACTAATAATCGTTGAAAAGTGAGAAAAAAAAAGTTGAAACAAAAGTCTATAATACCGAATTGAAAAGAAAACAGAAAAAAAAATTTGTGGTGCCGTGAAAGTGTGAAGTTAAAAGGTGAAAACAAAAGTTAAAATAACATTCCTATAATTGTTGATTAAAAAAAAATCAACACTTTGTAAAGTTGTGAATCAATGAAAAGTGAAAACAGAAAAAAAAATGAAATAAAAAAGTTTTTATTAGATAATCGATTGAAAAAAAAAAAACTTATTGTGAGCTTTGAAATCTGGTGAAATCTTTGAACTTTGAAGAATCACAAATCTATTAAATTCTTTGAAGGGTTTCAAATCTTTTGAAGTCTTTGAAGTTGAAAGTTTCAAGCAAACTCTCTTTCTCAAAAGAATCCAATGAGATTTAGGGTTTTTTTTTTTTTTTTTTTTCGATTTAGAAATCTTTGTTTGTCGTTAGTAACTTGCTAAATTCAATGTAATATTAATTAAGAATGTTAAGAGTCCTTTTTAGTAAGCTGGGTTTTTTTTTTGTAAGGTGTGCAATTAGGGATTAATTAAAAGGGTATTATTGTCTAAAACCCAGTTAATCGATGGGTTTACAATTAACTCGACTGAGTAACTCAGAAAACTCAGCCGAGTGTTCTGGTGATCAGCTGGTTAACCTCTCCTTAGTTTTTAGGGCGAGTCAACCAACCAACCAACCGATCTGAGTAACTTAGGTCGAGTTTTCCGAGTTACTTGCGAGTTTTTAAACAGTGGTAAAAACGAAGATCAAAACAATGCACACAGATATACGTGGTTTGGCAAAGCCTACATCCACGGGAGAGAAGAAATTTCCACCATATAAAAAAAAACGAATTAGGATTACAACTTATACTCCTACGGTCCTACCCGATATCAAGGGCAAATCCCCAATATACCTTTACCGTACTGCGAGGTCCCTTCATGTCCCTCTCCCTTGGATCTAGAGACTAGTGAATATGAACCACCGACTATCTCTAACAAAACATAATCAGAGATGGTCAATCTCCAACAAATTGATTTTCCTGAAGAATATAATGCTGAAGTCTACCAAATTTCAAAGAATCAAAATGATAAACCACAGATGCTACCCAAATCGCCAAAGCTTTGTTGGTTCAAGCTTTTAGTGTTGGATAATCTACCCTTTGAACACAATTTTGCAAATAATAAAAAACAGAATTAAATAGATAAAATAATTCTCACTGAAATTTGCAGGGACGCACGACTCAGTCGCTTTCTTTAAGACGATTTGAGCCTCTGCGGTAATTAAACCTGTGCAGTAGGTAGCATGTCAGCCCCAGGATACAACAACCCAGCAAATATGTGTCATCTCTTCTAATTTGCACAAATTTGAGAGATAGAAGCTCAACCAAATAAACACCCTTCCGTGCCCAGGAATAAGAGCAAAACGATTAAACAAAGCTGAAAAACCCTTGCGTTTTTAGCAGAGAAAACAAAGAGAATAGTTGTTCTAAAAAACGTCTCTGTTAGGGACTATTTTATAGAGAAAATAAAAGAGCCGTTTGGAAGTGTAACGTTGTGGCCTAAATAAGTGCACAACGTTTCACACGATCAGTTAATGGGGTAACGGATAGAAATCCCTAAAAAATAGTTAATTTAAATCAAAACTATTTTGACCAAAAGGTAACTTTGAACCCGCACATGAGAACCGAACCTAACCGAGCCGAGCCTACCGACCGACCGACCGCGCTTGTGTGTGTGCGCACGCACTTTAAGGTTTTCTAGAGCCGGCCATCCAATTCCTTCTTCGACGGGCCTTGGCTTGCCAACGGGCCTCATGTGCGCAAGGGCTTCGCACCTCTCTTCCGCATGCTTGTAATCCATAAGAAAAGCAAACCTTTATAAGGCACTCAACTTTCTTATGCTTTTTCAATGTGGGACTTTGTTTCAACAACACACAAAGGTGAAAACCAACAAGTGGCCAAGGTTCAAATCTTCTAAGGTCAAACAAGTGAAGGGTTTTTATTAAATAACCCAACAATCTCTCACTTATTTAATAAAATCGATAAATCAACCAAAAATAAAATCTTGGCAAAGATAGAATATTGTGCATAATAAAGGTGCCAATGGCTTGAACCTTTATTTAGTGTTTCGGTAATCATTGTGTTAGAGTCAGAGTGACAAAGTCTTGAACTAAGACTGCTTGTGGACACAACAATTACATCACACACACAACATCCATAGGTGTTAATTATGAGCTTATAAGCCAACATATTACGACCTTGTGCTTTATCCCAGTTCCACGAGTACTCTAGAGAATTAGTCCATTCTCATAGGAAGCGGCCTCGACTTCCACACTCGTATAGGTGACTCTGTCAAGGA
Organism: Pachysandra terminalis; assembly: GCA_031762675.1. Classification (NCBI taxonomy): domain Eukaryota; kingdom Viridiplantae; phylum Streptophyta; class Magnoliopsida; order Buxales; family Buxaceae; genus Pachysandra; species Pachysandra terminalis. The sequence goes on along the minus strand of JAUPMG010285886.1, from coordinate 11,497 downwards.
TGCTTCTATAACTTAGACATCCCACTCAATTTGAGCTATAGTACTCATTCAGAGTTTAAAAAACTCAACCTTAAATCATTACAGAATAATATGCACTAAGTACATCATAGGGAGGGACAAATGAAAAGTGCATTCTCATCAAATTACTTTATGATTCGTTCTTCTCATTGAACCTAGTTCTTGGAGATCTCCAGTCCCTAGGTTGGGTGTCCTCATAGGTAATTTATTTATGATATGGACTTAAGTCCCATCCCCTTCAATGTGTTCCAGACCTTCTCTCTAGCTAGAGCTTTGTAAGAGGATCAACAATATTATCATTTGATCTTACGAAATCGATGTTTATGGTACCATTATTCATGTAAGATCTCACAGTACTGTGTTTTCTCCTAATAGGTGTGGATTTACCATTGTAATATCTGCTATGCACTCTGCCTATAGTAGTAGTGCTATCACAATGAATCAGTATAGCTGGTACTGGTTTATCCCACATGGGCATTTCAAAGAGCAAGTCTTTTAACCATCCAGCTTCTTCACTAGCAGAGGCTAAGGCAATTATCTCAGTCTCCATAGTGGATTGTGCAATAATTTGTTGTTTCTTGGATTTTCAAGATACAACACCACCACCCAAGGTGACTACATATCCAGTAGTGGACATTGAATCTCCAAAACGGGTGTTCCAGTCTGTATCACTATACCCTTCCAAGGACATCGGGAAAATTCTGATAGTGTAAACTATAATTCATCATTTTTCTTCAAGTCTTGCATAATACGATACAACATTCCAATGAATAAAGTTTGGTTTACTTGTATATCTACCAAGCACTCCTACAATACAGCATTCCAATGAATAAAGTTTTGTTTACTTGTATATCTACCAAGCACTCCTACAACATATGCTATATCAGGTCTAGTACAATTTGTGGCATATGTCAAGCTACCAACTACACTAGCATATTCCTTCTGACTTATAATATCATTATCATTCTCAGTAGAAAATAATTTAATGCTACGATCAAAAGGAGTTTGAATAGGAGTGCATTCAAAATATTTATACTTTTTTAGAATTTTCTCAACATAGTGTGATTGATCTAGAGATCTTCCATTAGCATGTCTAGTGATACTAATTCCTAATATCACATTAGCTTCTCCTAGATCTTTCATGTCAAAATTGCTACTTAATAACTGTTTGGTCTCTAATATAATATGCAAGTTAGAGCCAAAGATAAGCAAATCATCAACATAGAAGCAGATGATAACATGAATTCCAATAACAGACTTATGATAAATACATTTATCACTTTCATTAATTCTAAAACCATTAGACACAATAAATCCATCAAATTTATCATGCCACTGTTTTGGTGCTTGTTTCAAACCATATAAAGACTTCATTAACTTACAAACCTTACTTTCATTTCCAGCATCTATAAATCCTTCTGGTTGGTCCATGTAAATTTCCTTATCTAAGTCACCATTCAGGAAGGCAGTCTTTACATCCATTTGATGTATCACAAGATTGTGAATTGCTGCAACAACAATAAGAACTCTAATCGATGTGATCCTAGTAACAGGTGAGTAAGTGTCAAAAAAGTCAATGTCTTCTTTTTGTTTGAAACCCTTAGCTACCAATCTTGCCTTATATTTGTCTATGGATCCATTGGATTTACGTTTTCTTCTAAGTATTACATCCAATGGTTCTACATCCAGAAGGTAAAGCTACTAGTTTCCAAGTCTAGTTCGAAATAAGAGAATCCATCTCATCATTGATGGCTTCTCTCCAAAAGACAGAATCAGATGAAGACAAAGCTTCTTCTAGAGAGTTCGGTTCTTCTTCTATGTTATAAACATAAAAATCTGGACCATAGTCTGTCTCAATACAAGATCTCTTGCTCCTCCTAGAAATGAGGTCTAAATCTGGAGGACAATCTAATAGGGGAATACTAGAGTCTAAACCACTGGATTCAAGACCCCCACTAGTTCTAGATTTAAAAGGAAATTTGTGTTCATAAAAGTCAGCATCTATTGATTCTGTAATTACATTATTCCTTAAATCCAAAAAACGATATGCCTTGCTTGTTAGAGCATAGTCTACAAAGGCACACTCAGTTGCTCTAATACCAAGTTTCGGTTTTTTGGGGTTTGAAAGCCTTACATAGGCTAAACAACCCCAAAACTCTAAAATAAGTCAAATTGGGTTCCAATTTTTCCAGAGTTCAAAAGGAGATGTTTGAGTCTTCTTGTGAGGGACTTGGTTCAAAACATAACAGGCAGTGAGAAGTGCTGCTCCCCACAGATTTGGGGGTGCCCTAGAACTAATTAACATTGCATTTGTTAATTCAACTAAGGTTCTATTCTTACATTCTACTACTCCATTAGAAGCATGAGAGTAAGGGGCTGTGGTTTCGTGAATAATCCTAAAAGGTTCAATAAATGAATTAAAACCTAGTGAGTCATATTCTCTACCTCTATCACTTCTCAGTCTTTTAATCTTTCTGTTGAATTGATTTTCTATTTCATGAACGTATGTCTTGAAAGTATCAAATGCATCACTTTTATGCTTTAGCAGATAAACATATGAATATTTAGAAAAATCATCTATGAAAGTAATAAAGTATCTTTTACCACCTCTTGTTAAAATACATTTTAATTCGCATATGTCAAAATGTATGAGTTCTAATAATTCAGAATTTCTTTTTTATTGATTTGAAAGATTTTCTAGTAATTTTAGCCATACTACAATGCTCGCATTTTTCGAAATTATCTGAAGTTAATTTAGGTATTAATCCTAAATTGCTCCTATTTTTGACATATTTGTTGTTAACATGACAAAGTCTAGTATGCCACATATTTATGCAAGTAATCATGTAAACAGAAGTAGATGATGTATTAATAACCTCAATGTTCTACTTAAACATGCCATTACATGCATATCATTTTCCTACGAATATTTCATTCTTAGATATTACATAATTATCAGACTTTACGACTTGTTTAAAACCAGCCTTATTCAGCAAATAATCAGACACCAGATTCTTCCTCATATTAGGAGTATGGAGGACATCCTTGAGCAGCACTATATGTCCAGAGGTAAATTGCAGCTCAACTTCGCCAGTACCCAGAACGTTTGTGGTGTGCAAATCTCCAAACAAAACCTTCTTATCATTCCCACTAGGAGAGCAAGACTTGAACCACTCACGATCATAGCAGACGTGTCTGGTCGCACTAGTGTCTGCCCACCATCCTTCAGATCCACCGAGTGAGTTCACTTCGATAATCATAGCCACTAATGGCTCTTCGGCACATTTGCCTGTGGAACATGTGGTTGTGCCCGGCGTCTGCATACCTGAGCTGTATGCCCAGGTTTGCCACAAACATAACAAATCACATTAGCATAGCTCTGTGTCTATTTTGAAGGATGGTCTTGGTTCTTGGTTCTTGGCTTCTGGTTCGACCGGTTCGGGTTTTGGTGGTTTTTCATATTCTTTTTATTAGGCCTCAGATTGGTCTGATTCTTCTAATTCTGTTTATGCTGTGGGCCTGAATTTTGAACTAAGATTAGATGTACCTTGGAAGACGCATTTCCATTAATTTCTTCCTTATTGTCTAGCATCCATGCCTCTTCCTCAATTCTTAGTCGGGTGATAAGGCTTTCATGAGAGAGCTCCTTCGTCTTGTGGCACAGTTGGTTCTTGAATTCTTTCCAAGATGCTGGCAATTTGTCTTTCACTGCAGTAACTTGGAATTGCTCGTCTATCTTCATTCCTTCGGAAATGATTTCGTGTACCAACATTTGTACGTCGTGGGTTTGTGACACCATAGACTTTTCTTCTATCATCTGGAACTTGAAATACTTACTGACTGCATACTTCTTGGAGCCATCATCCTCAATTTCATATTTCTTTTCCAGAGCTTCCCATAATTCGTTAAAGACTGATAAGACTGACCGTAGTAGTCATATAGATCATCAGAAAGATGATTTAATATGTAGATAATAAAAAACAGAATTAAATAGATAAAATTATTCTCACTGAAATTTGCAGGGATGAGGCACGTCTCAGTCGCTCTCTTTAAGACGATTTGAGCCTCTGCGGTAATTAAACCGGTGCAGCAGGAAGTAGCACGTCGCCCCCAAGATACAACAGCCCAGCAGATCTGTGTTGTCTCTTCTAATTTGCACAAATTAGAGAGACAGAAGCTCAACCAAATAAACACCCTTCCTTGCCCAGGGATAAGAACATAACGATTAAACAGAGCAAAAAAACCCTTGCGTTTTTAGCAGAGAAAACAAAGAGAATAGTTGTTCTAAAAAACGTCTCTGTTAAGGCCTATTTTATAGAGAAAATAAAAGAGTCGTTTGGAAGTGTAACACTTTGGCCTAAATAAATGCACAACGTTTCACACGATCAATTAATGGGGTAACGAATAGAAATCCCTACAAAATAGTTAATTTAAATCAAAACTTGTTTGACCAAAAGGTAACTTTGAACCCGTGCGTGTGAATCGAGTCAAGTCGACCAACTGTGCACGCGTGTATGTGTGTGTGCGCGTGCGCACGTTAAGGTTTTCGGTAGCCGGCCATCCAATTCCTTCTTGGACGGGCCTTGGCTTCCCAACGGGCCTCATGTGCAAGAGGGCTTCGCACCTCTCGTCCACATGCTTGTAATCCATAAGCAAAGCAAACCTTTATAAGACATTCAACTTTCTTATGCTTTTCCAATGTAGGACTTTGTTTCAACAGCACACAATACACAAAGGTGAAAACCAACACGTGACCAAGGTTCAAATCTTCTATGGTCAAACAAGTGAAGGGTTTTTATTAAATAACCCAACATTTAGCACTAATACATACTTCAATACAGACTATGCAGTCACGCTCCACTGGAACTAGAAAAACGAAATTGTGATTTATAGAGTGGAGAGTTCTAGTTCCATGCCTATTTTGTACTCTTTGAGCTAATAATTGCAAGTTCTTATGCTATTTCATGATCTTTCCGCACATAAATAATCATTTCACAAAAATAGAAATTAGCATCTAGTTAAATGTGATTCTAGCTAATTCGAATGGGATAGTTAAATCTAGATAATCTAAAAAAAGATTTGTTTTTAATTCTTGTTAAAGGGACTGAACTCGTATTTAAATCAAGCTCTTACTTTCAGTGCATCATATTAGAAGAAGGAAGATGCAATTCAACAATTTTCCCCACCCTTAGGAATTAGCATCCACAGAATTCAGTGGTTTGAATATAAACCTAAAACTCCAAATTGAAAATGTTCACTTTGTGTCAGAAGGCTGACAGAGGATAGTTTATGCTAGAAAGCCTTCAAAAGGTACCGATGTTTGGCGTAAGTGCCTGGTATGATGTGAATGACTCTTAGTATTACATGAACTTAAACTATCTGGCGATGTAATTTTGATAATAAATACTAATTAAGTGTGTGTTATTTTGATATTAGATTTGTCGGAGACGAGATCTCTATCACGAGTAAAAACCCGCTTTTAGGGGTTTACATGTACTGGCCAATTGCATGGGAATCATCCAGATTTTGAACATGGCATGTCGACGAAGGAGCTAACAAACGACAAACGAATAAGTTTCGATACAACAAAAGGTGAATAATTATGATAGCTTGACCAATCAAAGCATTCTTTTAGTATGAATTAAACCCCTTTCTCCCATTATGGTAGTAGTTACAAGAGAATAAAAGAGTATTAACGCTTCTCCTATTATGAATGGGAGTTGCAAAAGAAAAGTAACTCCATCTCCCATTACGAGAATTGAGTTGCAAAAGAAAATTTGGTTTGGATGATGACAAGTGTTACCATCCTGTGACTTGCCCATGCCTATATAAAAGCATGGGTGGCTAAGGAAAGTGCAACACTTGCATTAGACTATTACAAGACTATTTGAGCCTAGACTTTGGTAGAGAGAAAACTCTCTTCCATACTTGGTATTTTTCTCTTAGCTTGGAGACTTAGCAACAATACTCAGACTTAGGAATTTCTCTACGATCTCTAAGTAAAAAATTATCTTTGGATCGGTTAAGCTAAAAGCTCTTCATTATTTGTTTGTGCATCTCTTGTGGACGGTTCTTTGCCATTGCCTACCTAACACACCGTATCGATCCGGCCTTTCCAACTCGATTCAAACAATACTGCAAGAACGGCTGCAACACAGTGATTTAATCCCGCACGTGGATCTACCTCCTCCGCCTTCTTTCTTATATAGCAGACATGTAGGACAATCTTTGCCACGTGTACTGATGTGCCCAAGAAGGCACCCACACATTGTAACAATCATAAATAAAACCCTATTTTACCCTGAAATTGTTTTCCGTATTAGATTTTAGATTGAAACAAACGAGCCTAAGACTACATTTGGGTTGCTTAATCAAATAATTATTTTTACTTTTCACTTATTAAAGCATTTAATTAAACCAAAAGTATGTTTAGTAACATTTAACAGTTCTTAACCATAAGTATTACAGGATGCTTGCCCATAAGTTATGGGGTGGAATTTTGTCACTTATCAGATATAAGGGGAATTTTTTTTAGACATTAGTAGATGGCAAGTGATATTTTTAGTCCTAAATACATTAGTAAAACTAAAAGCTGTTTTTTCAGAATAAGCAACTTATTGAGCCATGATTAAGTGCTCCAATTAGATCAACAAAAAGTTTAAAAAGTCCAAATCCATATCTTCATTGAATGTTATTATCTGCAACCAAACACCCGTTATATTTGCCCCTAACAGTTAGGAACAACATTGAGAAGCTTCCAACCTAAATGTGTAAACATCACACCCATTAAGAGACGTAATTAAGAATCAATAAAACAGGAGTCAGCCTACTTCAACTTGAGCTTCACATTGGGACCCAAATGGAAGCTGTTGTCAAAGGCCTTGATTTCCAACACAAAGCCAATCTACACTTCTCATGCTGCACCCAATAGCCTCCATTAAAGAGACTCACCAAGAACTTGGCCTGAGAAATATTAAAAAAGCTCATAGGAACTAGCTTGAATCCCTTCAATGAAGAAAACCCATCTCCCCATAACTCCCCCTTGTGCCTTTCACTAGGAAACTTCCTCAAAGAATCCAATATCCTAAAACCCAAGAACTCATTTTCAATCACTCTCAACCCCACCTTGTATATCATGAACATCATCAAGACCCATCAAAGTATCTCGATAAACTGAATCAAATTCCATCTGGGTAAATCTTTCTAAGTACCCATCATCAAAGAAACCATCTTGAATGGTGTTTTCTTTTGATTGTAAAGTAGAAGAAGCAGATTCCAAGCTACAGCCATGGAGTTCTTTGAGGTAGCTTAGCTTGACTGGATTAAAACTCATTGAAAAACATTCAAATTTGGGTTGGTTTGACAGGTATTGATCTGTGTCAATATACAGAACACATGAAGTACAGGATTCTTAAATACTAAACTTGAGAAGTAGAGGACGAAGTTGAATGGTCCCTTCCTTAGCCGTTGGGTGGAACCTTAGAAACATAAACTACAGAAGACAAGCCCCGGCGCATGTTAGTGAAGCTAACACGGTCAGAGTTTAAAATGCGCATGGAGATGATCCTTCTACAAACCGAACTGAGCCTATCCAAGCTCATTAATATATTATATAATTTATAATAAAAATCATCAACTATAATATTAATGCATTTGTACTAAGCTAAGCCTTTTTTATGAGCTGATCCTTCTACTAGCCGAGCCTGAGCCCAAAATATTTTAAAAGCCTGAGTCAAGCCCGAGCTTCGCTCAAGGTTTACGTGCCTGAGCCGAGCAGGGCAAAGCTTGACTCGGCTCATTTACAGCCCGAGTTCCAACATAATTATCTTACCAGAAATGTATTAATATGATAATGATGATCATCAACTTGTTTGATCTGGATCAACTGCACAATTTAAAGCTGCAACTAGGGTTTAGTTTTTTTATTTATTTGTTTCCAGATTGAAAGATGAAAAAGCTGACTGTAAGACACATGGATGACTAGATGTTCGTTCACAAGATCAACCAATAACATCTTGTACTTAGCTCATAGTTTATGGATTACAGGGAAAGAGGAAGAACTTGTACAGACATTGATGATGCAGAGCTTGGAAAAGGAACCAGGACACATGAGAGAGGCCAATATAGAATTGTTTTGTGGAAATAAAAACCCTAGAAAGCTTGTTTGACAGGCATATTCTTGTGCTAACCAAAAAAAAATAAAAAGGAATATTCTTGGTATCTAATAACTTGGAAGATTATTTTGGTGATTTTTCAATTCATAAAACTAAATCATTCATGTAGTTTGTTGGTCAGATAGTTTTTGTATTATTTTATTTATTTTTTTGAAAAAAAAAACATATATAATGATCCTGGTTAACCCTAATGCCTCTTCATTTGAGAACCACAATTCAACAAGAAGGTGGTTGCTCTTACAAAGCACTTTTTAACAAGGAGTACGAAATTTAGGGTTTTCCTCAACAAACCTTCCCTTCTCTTATTAAGCATATCAGTGACTATTAGTCACCCAACAAAAATTCAAATTTGGGAAAATGAAATTCTTGCTTGCTGTTGTGAAAAGACAGGACCCAATATCTGATGCTGAACAATGAAGAGACCAAGTTTACTCACTCCTTTGAACAGTAAAATCAAGATTTTCTGTCATAGTCATTCATATTCCTGATACAAACAAACAGATTATAGGAAAATTAAATTTCACTTTCCAATATATTACTTTCTGACGCTATACTTTCCCAATTTACTTTCATACTCTTGGCATCCAAATGGAGCCTAAAAGTATTTTTCTAAAAGAATCACATTTTCAATCAATATTCTAGAGATTTTCCTCTCAAAGCCAAAGAGAAACAATTGAAAGGAAAACAAGATGCCTCCTTCCATTTTCCCAACCAGTCTTGAAGTTCCTCAGCAACTTCTTTCTGTTTCAGGCATTTTGTGAATTTTCTGGGACCATTTTCTGCTTCCCTTTCAGATGTCACACTTCATAGTCATAAGAAGTTGAGAAGTAGTTGAAAGGAAGCAAAGTGTCTCATCCATGTCCTTTGGTGGCCTAGAGATCAAAATGGAACCTAAAATCTTATTTGTGCTAATTTTAGAAGCACCTGACAATTCAAACATCCATTAATACTCTATGAATACAAATGTATTAATCATTGTAGTTAGAGAAAGCAACAAGTCACATCCAATACATATATTACTGATATCATTCCAAAACAGCCTACTAAGACAAATTTGTTACTTCACTTTAGGCAGAGGGTCGTTGTCATCTCTTCTTAGGTCTCACAAAAAAATAAAAAATAAAAAAATAAAATAAAATAAAAAATTACAAAATGCTACCATTTTATGGTGATTGTCATTCTGGATCAAGAACACATTCCAGGAACCAGTTCCCAAAATTCATTGTAGGCACTAATTTTGAAGGCTTCTTGGTTGCATTGGGTTAGCGTATAACAAAATGAGTTCTAACCTAATATAGATGTTTGGTTAACATATACTAAAATGAGTTTCATACAAAATTTTCTATTTTTCTTTTTTTTCATAATGTCCCATAGCCACACAGAATCTTTGCACAATTATATCTTTTTAAATGCAATAATAAGACTCCAAAATAATTAGTAATAGAAAGAGTGTATTTACAAGTTTACCACTGCTCACTTTATTTACAAGTTTGCCAGTGCAAAAACTCAAAACTTGTTCCTAAAAGTTAAAATCAAGGTGGAGGTGATTCTGTGATCAAGGGTATTTTCTCATTCTCATTCTAGGATAACTCATTCTGCCTTTGTTAACCAAATGACCATTTATTTGTGAGAACTCATTTTACCGACTGGAACTCATTCAAAGTCCTGGAATGCATTCCCAAAATGACAGAAACGGGGCTTAAGTTTCTTATATGGGAAATGAAGTATAAGCAACAGAGCACAGTACTAGTATATGTATCAACTGATGATTTCAAAACAACTTGTACTGCACATATATTCCATATCTTATAAATTCATGAAAAAAGGATAGATCCTTCTAAGCTACACAATATGTATAGAGACTGCAGGTTTTTCTAACGACTGAGCATTCAGGTCAAAACTAACTGAGAAATGTTTAGCTCTAATTACGGCACCTGAAGTTCAATTCATTGTCTTTCTCAAGGTGTGCATGGAACCGAGTCCAATCAATCGTTTTCTGATCAGGATTAGACGATGAGACAATACAACACGGGTCCAATTGCAAAGAGGATTGGTCAGATAATCAAAGAGACCAATTAAAAACCTGAAAGAAAGAAAGAGAGGAAAAAACAAGATGGAGTCACCCAGCTGTTGACTTCATAGCTATTTGATTCTTCATCATCATCACTCAAAGAAAACCATTTCAATCAAAAAAGATTCCTACTGAGCTGCTAACACATAAAAGTATGATATATTACTGTAAACGTCACTCACCGGCGTACAGATCGAAAATGCCAAATTGTTAGTCCCTTCTCTATATCTGGGATGCCATACAGCTCCAATACAAGAAACAATGGATTAGAATTTCCTTACAATGTCACTGTTATACAGTTCCTTCTCTTGGTTGACGAATATGATTATGGCAATTCTTCTTGGCCTGCTTGGAAGCAATTTCTATGATGACAAGTTATGTGAGATAATGAGATTCAGGGTAAGAAACAGTTAGAATAGTTTCTCTTCTTCAGTACTCCTCTTCAAAACATAAGTTTCAATATTTGGAATCTCCCAGGTTCAAGTTCCCGGGCTTACCTGGTATATGGTCCTTGTGGGTGGAGTCATGTATCCGGGGTTTACCCTGTCCCCACTAAGTGGGGTCGGGGGTTTTAACTCATCACAAAAAATAATAATAAATAAATAAAATTGCAATTTCAATTTATGTTTAACTTGGATACTCCAATTTGCTGGTTTTTGATACAGGATTGAAAAACCCTGTCTGACTCATCAGACTCTTACACCATTCTTGGAAGGCCATTACAAAATGTTATAGGGTCAAGGAGCAATGTGTGTTAATGCATGAATTTGATTCAATCAACGCTAGAATAGGGAAAAGTACAAAGTATTCTTGTACAGTATAGAGGAAAACATAAAGGATGCATAGTCTAACACTACGTTGATCTCACAAAAATTCAACAGCCATTTCATAGTTTCAGTCGGTTGTGTCAGATCAAGGTTAAAAGCTCGTATTACTCTGATTTCTGTTACAAAAATACAAACTGTACAAAATGTGGCCTAAGTTTGAATATGTAACTTGTTGAACTATTAGATTTTCGAAATTTAAAGCTTGAGTTACAACAGTTACCAATAGGAATAAGTGACATTGCTTTTTGACCTTACAATTTTGACTTAAGATTCATAATTGTTGGTTTTGTCACTAATTCTTTCGGTCCATAAATTGTATTTTTATTAGGAAGAGAGAGAGAGAGAGAGAGAGAGAGAGAGAGAGAGAGAGAGAGAGAGAGAGAGAGAGAGAGAGAGAGAGGGAGGGA
>JAUPMG010285877.1:0-17954 GCA_031762675.1 Pachysandra terminalis | reverse complement strand
ATTTCTCTAAGAAGAGGAGAGGACGAGAGAGAGAGAGAAAGAGAGAGAGAGAGTATGAGTTAACGATTTAGGGAAAGTAAACAAATAAAAAAAAAACAGAGCATCAGAAGAGGACGAAGGAGAGAGTTTCAGAGAAAAAAAAAAACTTCTCTAAGAAGAGGAAGAAGGAGAGAGAGAAGAGAGAGGAGAGAGAGAGAGAGAGAGAGAGAGAGAGAGAGAGAGAAGAGGAGAGAGAGGGAAACACAAAAAACACTTGATGCCGCGAGAGAGTTTCAGAAAAAAAATTGTTCTAAGAGGTCGAGAGAGAGAGATACCTGGATTTTCTGCTGATTGTTGAAGCTGCGAGTGAGTATTCTTCTTTTCTTTTTTTCTGCTGTTTGCAACCCTAACTTCTTTTATTCTCCAAGTCGTGTTCTTCAGTTCTTCTCCAAATGTTTTTTTTTTTCTCCAAATCTTTTCTCTTCAGTTTTAATAAGAGACAATTAAAAAAGTAAAAAATAAATTATTTAATTTTTTTTAAGCTGTACGCACATGAGGTGCACGCCACATGTGTAAGGCACCAAAAATAGCGTGAGGCGTGAGCCTCATTCACGCCTCACCCCATGAGGCGTGCACCTCATGGCATTTTGGTGACGCCACGCCCCGAGGCATGCCTCGAGGCGTGCCTCGAAGCGTGCGCCTCAAACGCCTTTAAAAACACTGGTGAATAGTAAGCAATTACCACAACACCCCTTAAGATACCTAAGGATCCCAAGGACAAACTCTAGATGTGAAGTCCTTGGTACATGCATGAATTGGTTAACAAAACTCATGGCATATGCAACATCTGGTCAAGTAACTAATATGTATATCAGCTTATTCACTAGTCTCTAATATCTTCCCACATTAATCAAATGCTCACCATCCTTGTCCCCAGGCCTATGATTTTGTTCAATAGGTGTGTTAGCTGGTTGTATGACTAATTTTCCTGCCTACTTGAGCAAATCTAACACACATACTTCCTTTGGAAAATGAAAATGCCTTCTTTAGATCTAGCTACTTAAGTGGGTGTTGTGAGGGTGTCATACATATGCTTCATAAACAATGTAAGAACAGCTCGACTTGCTTATACCCAACCTTCTTCATACCACCACTAAACCTCACAAATCACTCCAGGTGATTAGTTAAGTCAATAGAGAGCCTTCTTGAGTTTAGAATTTTTCTATAGCACCTAGAAATTTGAAACCAGGTGACATCGTCATGTAAGCTGCCTCCTGTGTAAGTTTCCAAGAAGAAACACATTGTTCACATCAATCTAATATAGCTGCCATGACCTGTTCGTTTCAATAGATCACACTTGTTGAGTTCATTTTTGAAACCAGGGAAAATGTTCCATGGTACTCGATACAATTAAGTCAGAGTCTGGTTTGAACTTTTGTATGAGCCATCTGACGTGTACTTAATTGTCTAGCCCCACTTATAACCCACCAATTTGTTTTCTTCAAGGAGCGGTACAAGTTCCCATATCACTATAGGTAGTATCAGATTTTTGGCAGCTTCTTGGATTTCAGTAGCAGATAATTTTGAAAACATCTCGGTGGATAGCATTGTGAGGAATTGGCAAGGAGAAATCATGTCATCAGACACATTTTCATTTCTGCTTGGCGGGTTTGCAGTAGTGCTCTTGTACTTTTTTGTTTCTGTTTTTCTAAAGCTTAGGGACCAATGTAGATCCCTGGTGTTTATTGTCCCTGTACTTGTTTGTTTGCCATTTATATATAAATTCCGTGTTACCAATAAAAAAAATATATAAACAAAGAAGATCCCATATCACTCTTCTTCAGAACTCGCATCTTGTTTTCCATTGCTTCTTTCTGCTTAGGATGATCTAAAGTCTATACCACACTCAATGGAATAGAGATGGAAGACAAGGGAGCTACAAAAGAACTATAAAATGGAGACAAGAACTTGTATGAGACAGTTATAAATGGGATGCTTAGTGCAACAACATCAACATTTACCAACAGCAATGGGAAGATCAAGATCATTTCCAGGAAGAATAGGAGCTGGAGTAGAATAACCTAAGAATAAATCGGGCTCCAACAAGACTTCAGAATGTGGTGCAGTTGCAATGGCTATTTGTTGCCATGAGTGAACTTTTATTTTTGTTGATACAGCACCATCCAAATGTAGTAGAATCAGAAAAAGGTGTATTAGAGGCTACAACAAGAAGAGTAAAAGAAAGGTGAGGAAGGTCCACTCTTTTCCACATAATCAAACCAGTCCCCCTAAAGAGATGGAACTAGAGTAAAAGGAGCGTGCTCAAAGGAGACATTCAAAAGAAACAAAGCAACCCTTAAATGGGGGTTGAGAACCAACAACTATATGTTAGAGAGCCTTGGGATCCACTTTGGTGTGCTTAAAGCAAAGTGGGTAGGAAAGAATGTAACATTGCAGTTCAGATTCTTCCTAACACTACTAACAAATACAAGATTAGTATTAAGATTTGGAACATAAAGAACATAAGACAAAGAAAGATGAGAATTGATGCTGGTTGTTCCCTTTCCAGCAATAAAAGACATGGAAGTACCAGCAGCGAGAACTTATCCTTGCCAGAAGAAATGTAATAAGACTGAAAATAATGAAGAGATACCAGGTATATTACTTGAGGCTCCTAAATCAATGATCTAGGAACGGGATTGGAGGCTGTGACAAGATAAGTGGATTCATGTGGACCTGAATGTGCAAAAGCGGAGATAGACGTAGAAGCATTTGATTTTGAGGCTTCAGTTGTGATAGCACTCATTGAATCATCTTAAGCTCCTGGACAAAGATTGACATCACTTCCCTTGAAGGAGTAGAACCTTATGAATCAGACATGTTTGAACCAACATCGATTGTAGCAGAGGAGTTAACACAAAAACATTATGAGCTAAACTGACCAAACTTGGATGGTCTCCCAATTAACTTATAGCATGTCTCACGAGTATGCCTCCTGAAGGTTGTAGACGACCCGGATCACGTACCATGTTGCACATGAACTTGGATCTGCAGCGGAAGATCTCTATTGAACCGGAAAATGTCCCACGTCGGAATATGTGATTACTAGAACCACATACAATATCCCCACTCAATCAACCATATCTCTGTATGGAATCTCAATAGCAAACCCAGATCTAAAAAAGAAAGAAGAGAAGATGAAAGGAGAAATTCCCTAGGGCTAGATTCTCCAAAACGTGAATAACATGTTTGGGTAGGGAGGGGTGTTCTATTTATAAAAGACTCAACTCTACACAACCTAGGACTCGATCTCCTAATCCTATTAGGAGATGGAGTCCAAGTCACACTTGGTCTCACACCAAGCATGGACATCCCTTTAAGTGGGGACTTGGGTCGGCCCAAACGGGTTGGGCTAACCGGGTCGACCCATCACATAAATCCAACATCTCCCACTCGTCCATAGTGGGCACTAAGTGTGCATCTCTCTCATGTACATCTTATCTTCCAATCATGGATGCTAATCATACATATCGTTGAGCGTGTGACCGACGAGCACAAAGTAACAGGCGAGTGACACCATATCAAGTTCCATAAAACTGACATGAAGATACACTCTCAAAAGTCTTGCATATGCCCCAGGCGCATTTGGCCACATCGGATTGAGTATTTCTAATCCCACATGAGCTCATGCTCAGATCTCTATACTCAACCACTAGATTCATGTTAATGTGCTCATTTAAAATAATTCATATAGTCAACATATATATCAGATACTTATAAGTAAAAGATGTGAAACATCAAATGATAATTTTAAAACATGAGCACATATCCCTATGAATAATATCACTCTAAATGTGATGTCAAAGAGTTTTCCCTAAGCCTCATGCCATTTAGCTTCGACCTAACTACTTTCCTAAACAAACTCCCGTTAGACCGTATGATGCATGGCCATAGGAAAGTAAGCTAGAGTAGTGATCATCAGATCTAACTTCACAACATGATCAAAGGTAATAAGAGTATAACTTGATCCACTCTACGATCATCCTGATCTCACACAGCAAGGAAATAGGAACCCATTCAATTGCTCTCAAAGGAAATGTCGCTAATAGCACATGTGGTATGCAACACATGCTACGGTGGAGCTCTAGGCCCAACCAAGAGTATGTCAACCTCCAACATCGTACAGATCTTAGTCTAATCGCAATCTATGCGCCTAACCTGAGCTCCTTAATCGAAGTCACAACTCTCAAGCGCCTTGATTAAGGTCTCACATCTGGCTTTATCAGGTTGTATACGATTCCCTAAGGAATCTCATCCTGGCTCTCCCAGGGCGACATAACACTCATCGAGTCCTCTAAATGCCCCCGATGGCACAAGTCCTCTTATGCGTAAACCAAGTTGACGCAGACTTGCTTCTTGCCACTCCAAGAGATGGCCTTGCCACCCAGTAAGAATGTGTATCCTGACGTCGACTCTCGACCGTCTAGATCACCTGCCCAGTCCACACCACAATAGCCTCGTAACTGCAAATTTGTTCCCTAGAAGCAAAGCATGTAATCTGCTATCCCACATAAGTATCTAGGAATACGTTTCACTACCTTCCAATAAGTCTGCCAAGGGTTACTCTAGTAACGGGTGACTAAGCCAACCGCAAAACTAATATCAGGCCGAATACACATCATAGCGTACATCAGACTGGCTATATCACTAGCATAGGGAACACAAGCTATCTGTTCCTTCTCTTCCTCCGTCTCTGGACAAAGACCAAGATGCAATGAAGCACCCTTCTCGACAAGTGTCAATGGGTTTAGCATCGTGCATTCTGAAGTGCCCAAGTACCTTCCTTATGTAAGTCTCCTAGGACAAACAAAGAAACCTCTTAGCGTCATTCCTATGAATCTTAACACCTAGCACGTACTCTGCCTCACCGATATCCTTCATCTCAAAACTGAAGGAAAGCCACTCTTTAGTGGCGACAATCATCTCCTTGTCATTCCCCACTATCAAAATGCCATCAACGTACAATGACAAGATAAGAAAGCTCCTACCACCTGTCAAACATACACACAATGGTTTTCCTCGATCATCGTGAAGCCAAACTCTATAATTGCTCAATGGAATCGAAGATAACACTACCTGGATGACCGTTTCAGGCCGTATAAGAAGTGTTTGAATCTACAAACTCAACGCTCATGCCCCTCGGCCATGAAACCCTATGACTGAACCATATAGATCTCCTCAAACAGCTCTCTATTGAGAAACACAGTTTTGACATCCAACTGATAGAATTCCAAATCAAGGTGCGCAATCGCTAGAATGAGGCGAATGGAGGCAAATTTCCCTATTGGTGAGAACGTCTCTTCGTAATCTATACCCTCTCTTTGGATATAACTTTTCACCACGAGACGGGCCTTGTATCTCTCTACACATCCATCTGCTTTGCACTTGACCATTGAGAAGCACTTGTTTCCAATGGTCTTGCGTTTAGGGGAAGATCAACAAGTTCTCAGACTTGATTCTTCTCCATGGAAGTCATTTAATCTTGCATTGTAGTTATCCATTTCTGCGTAGTAGGTGATGATAACCAATGATTTCAATGTCGTAACATGTCGACGATTTTTGAAGTTGCGACATAAAATCCAAGGGAAATCACTAGATTTCCTTTTTCCCTCATGTTGCGCGACATGAAGGAAAAAATATATATTTAAAAAATAAAATAAAATTATGAAAACATAAATAAAAAGTTAGTAAAAATTATAGGAAAAAAACAGCAGTTTATTCTTTGCATAATTATATTTTGTAAACTATAAAAAATCAAAGAAAATATTAATAAAATTTTAAATAAATAAAAAAACTATATAAATATTAAAAAATAAAAATTCAAGAAAAATAAAAAACTTAGAAGGATGAATGGAATCATTGTTTATGCAATTGTAATGCATACACAGTCATAATTTACACTCTTATGCTTCTTTTTTGTAATTAAAAACTATAAAACAATTTTAAAAAATTAAAAAAAATAAATAAAATTGATAAGGAACAATCTATATACTTTAGATTTATAACTTACGAATTTTTTCATGCTTTTGTCTTATAGCTTGAGCTTCATTTGACTTATGACTTACGATATTGAATGATTTTTTTATAATGTATGATTGTATTCATGTTGACAATGATTAATTGATTAGCACTAGTTTACTTGTTAATCACTTATTTGTTGAAAATTTATGTGCTTGCTGCTGTATTACTTTTTGACTTTTTGTACAAATGGAGTCTGGAACTGACAGCTCAACACTACAACATCCACCCTAACCCCCCTCAGCAAATGGCCTTGCTTAAGGGAGTTTTTTTTTTCTTTTTTTTTTTGCATGTTTTGATGTATTTAGGTGTATTTAGGTGTATTTAGGCCTCAATTATGCTCACCTACGACATGTCGTAGGGCATGGACCTGCGACATTTCTTGCGATATTGACATTGCAAACCTTGATGATAACGCCTCCTGGTATGAACCAGGCTTATCATCATCGATCGTTAAATTCATGAACGACTCACCCTCAATCGTAAAACGACGAGGAATTTGTCAACTACTCTTGCACATGGGATTGCTGGAATCCGTGTCCTCTGGCGGTAATCCACTCCCACATTCCACAACATCTGTAGAATCCATAGGATCTTGTTGAGAACCGACGTTCATAGTGGTGTTTGGATAATGGGATGATCTCCGCTGATCCCAACTCTGGCTCATTCATCTCAAAGACCTCCAGATTCATCCTTGATCTCTTCTTGTTAGGGAAATCATCCTCAATGAAATCCACATCACGTGACTCGATCTATGTTAGACCCTCATTGGTCTGTTCACGGACAAAGACGTAGCCCTTAGAGTGCTTTGAGTATCTCACAAAGATGCACTTAAAGGCTCTCTTGTCTAGCTTCCCTCTCTGGTGGGAAGGCACGTGAACATAACCTGTCGACCCCCATGACCTCATGTGAGTTAGGTTAGGCGCTCTGTCTGTCCACAACTGGTATGGTGTACTAGGAACTGACTTCGTAGGGACACAGTTCAAGATGTAGGTCGTAGCCATGAGTGCGTCTCCCCAAAAACTAATGGGAAGGGACGCATGCGCCATCATCGACCTCACCATGTCTAACAAAGTACTGTTCCTTCTCTCTACAACACCATTCTGTTGAGGTGTGCCTGGGGTCATCAATTGCCTACGGATTCCCTTTTTTTTACACAACTCTAGAAACATATCAAATAAATACTCACGTCCTCTATCGGTACGGAGACACTTCATGTGTCAATCCAATTGGTTCTCGACTTTTGCTACAAAGTGTCTAAAGCAAGCTAATGCTTCTGAAACCGTATCGCGTGTAATCATCGAAGAATGTAATGAAATAGGACTCTCCATGACGGGTCCTAACATTGATAGGTTGACATATGTTAAAATGGACTAACTCTAAAGGAACGTTTGCTCTCACTGCCTTACCAAATGGTTTCCTACATGACTTTTCGGCCAAACAATACTCATAAAAGCGTAACTGAACCATAGCAAGTGATCCTAGTAGACCTGCTTTAACCAATCGGTTTATCCTCTTTATCCTTATGTGGCCTAGTTTAGCATGCCATCTTAATGAATCAGAAATAATATCATCATAGGAAGTCAAATTAGAAACCGAATTTGAGTTACTTGAATTATCAATATCAAGTTTAAACAAACCATCAGAAATAAATCCCCTACCATATAAAACTGACTCTAAAGAAATGGAGACGCAATCTCTACTGAAAATAACATAAATTCCTAGTCTAAGTAAATCTACTACTGAGACGAGACTACGATGAATGGCAGGTGTATAGAGTATGTCATGAAGCATCAATGTGAGGGTCTTTCACGTCAGCAGGCACGTGCCAAGTCCTAGCACATCCACGCTAGTACTGTTCCCCATGTATACTTTCTAACTCCTTGCTGGTATCCGTCTGTAATTCACGAACCCATCTCGCTCTTTGGCTATGTGTCTACTTGTTCCGGAATCTACAATCAAATCAGGACTAGAATGAGCAAACAAGACATCGATGCAAACCATGCAACAATAGCTAGAGGTTGGGTCAGTTCGTACCTTCTTCTATTCAGGAGCCAGCACCACCCTGATCCAACAGCATCAAACAGAGCATAGCAGCCCCAACCAGCAGTAACAGCACCAGCAATCTAGATCCATGCCAGTAAACTTCAAGTCCAATAAGAATCAACCCCATGACCTCAGCAGTAAAGCAGTTGCACCAGCAGCAAGAGGAGAGCCATCCAGCAAACCATCAGATGTTCAGTCACATCAGCAAACCCAGCCCCATCAGAAGCAGCAGCAACACAGCATCAAGCCCAGCTACAGTAACTCAGCAGCATCAAGATTAGCCCCAGCAGAACCAAATCCCCAGAAGGAGCACGTTCACCAGCACATTTCACACCAGCTCCAAATACCCCACCCAAACACACAACAGCCAACCACACCAAGGGCGGGCCATCACTGACCCAAACCCCCAACACAATCCCACCCTGCAATTCACTCCTACCCATCCCCCAACCCTGGCACACACTAGCACTCTCACCAACCCACATCTCCCAAACTCCCCCAACCCACCCCCACCCAATTAAATAACCCAGAAACTAAACCCCCACCCCCCACCCACACACACACACACAGATCACAACAGCTGCAACACCAAATGACAGCACAAGCAAATACCCACCCCAAAACAGAGGAACAAAACCCAATGGAACAGAAAACACACACACCCAAGGTACCCACACCCCAACCACACACACACACACTCACACACAGAATCAACACACCAGAACCAAAACCACAGTCTAACAAGAAGAATCAATCAGTCACCGGGTCAACATCACCCTGCAGCAGCACAGGGCCTGCAGAGTAAGCACAAATCAACCAGGCACAATCATTCATTGACCCACCTTCCACCTTCTATACTGAGCACCTTTAGCACCAGATCAATTTGCTTAAAGATCACCTGAGGAAAATCCTCCTTGTAGAAGATCTTAGTCTCATTAATGGGGTTAACCAAGCTAGCCATAAGATCAGCAACAGTAATACATTCTCTCAAGAAAAAATTATTAAATAACGATTGATTGCAACGAAATCTTTCATAATTGGATTTCGAGTTAACAACTTCTCTTTTTTTTGTTCCTTTCTTCTTCGCTTCGGATAGAAAATGGAAGAGAAGAGTTGAGTGAATCAAAAATAAAAAGGAGGTTCATGGCCAAGGGTAAAGATGTCAGAGTAAGAGTTATTTTGGAATGTACCAGCCGAAACGGTGTTAATAAGGAATCACCGGGCATTTCCAGATATATTACTCAAAAGAATCGACACAGAGGTAGAAAAAGAAGAGAGAAAAAAATGACATACCTGTCATGAAGCAATACATCTACCTTAATCCTTCAACCTTCAAACTGCAAAACCCCTCTACTCATGCAGCTTATTTTCTTAAGGCTTTTTGTTCAGGATGGAAGTCATAATTGACTAAAGTAAATGATAAAAACCGTCCTTAATATGTTTTTAGATATACTTTCTAAGGCTAGGTTTACTGGTGAGACCATGGTGTTTAAACTCGGTATCAGATCGGAGATCGTCCCGGCCCGATACCGAGTTGGATCGGCGATCCAACTCGGGATCGGCCGATCCAAAACTTGGCCCGGGCGATCCATATTTATATTAATACATGAATGAGTAATGGAATTGCATCATAGTTTCCTGGCTTAACTGGTAGGGCGCGAGTTGCTTAAGAATGAGGTTGCTGGTTTGAGTCCCGCGTTAGACATATTTTTGATATTTGTTGATCATATCATGTTATATCTTTATTAATATATGAATTGACTAGACATTAACAACAAAATCGTTAAGCCGTGTTGGTAGACTGTTAAGATATTAACCTTGAGGTCGTGGGTTCAAGTCCCGGGATGGGCATTTTTAAAACTCCACATCATATTAGATATCTAATAATATAATAATCTGTTACAACTACATCACATAAACATACATAGCTTAATTGGTAGAGTGAGAGGGTTTTAAACTTGAGGTCTTAGGTTTGAGCCTCACTATGACACTATTTGCATCTTTTATAAACCGAGTCCAATTGTCCGATTGAGACTAGTCAGATCGTCTGGATCAGACAATCTGACTCGGTTTCGGACCGAGTCAAGTATTCTCTTAAAAACTTAGGATCGGCTTGGGATCGTGACTCGTCCCGAGCCGATCCCGAGTTGGATCGGCCGATCCAGACCGGGATCAGCCGATCCTTTACACTATGGGTGAGACCATATTTAGAAGCCTTGTGAGATAGAGAGTTCACATGAATATGATTTGGCAAACCCCACTTATCCATATATACGTCCACATGGCCTCACTTCACATGCTAAGTTCAAGTCCTTGACAAAATGGGAAAAAAAAAAAAAAAAAAAACGTTTTCCTTAAAGCTAATGTCTTTCTTAGAGTAATGTTTAGAAATATTATACACTTCAACAGCCATTAAATAGATAAAATCTGATAAATGTCTCAATAGGGTTTATGCATGCTCTAGAATCATTCACATGGCTTATCTAGAGGGTTCCTGGTAGAAGACGGTGTAGATTGGCCATGTCATCACTCTACATTGCAGAAAAACCAATGGGTCCCAAGGAAACTAAATCTGGTGAGGCAAACCATAATACCTTTCTCCATACTTTATTGTTCTAATTTACTTTGAATACATTATTTCATTAATTTAGCTTAAATCAGCTAACTTTACCAAAACCAAGTTCCCTTCTTTGCTCCAATATAATATAAACCATTTATATACCATGTACATATAATTTCATTAGTTTAAATCTATAACAGTAGGACATGGTTGTACATGGCTAGGCGCAGGCTTGGACGGTCGAAATGCATCGATTTGTTAAAGCTCCAAAAGGGGTTGTATCCTACATATCATAGCTTTCCACATATACATCTCAACATTCTCAACTCATCTTAAAAAGTTTATGTAATAACCCAAACTAAAATAATAGGGTTAATCTGTAATTAATAAAAGAATAGTGATTAATTTAAAAAATTTAGTAATTTAGCTCATTAGTTTGACTTTGACTTGTTGTGATTGGTGGGTTGTACTGTAGAAAACTAAGTGCATCACACACTATCATAACTGTCATAAGTTATAATGTGTGGGTAGGATTTCGTAGGAACTTTTAATCTAACTTAATGGCTGAGATTTAATTAAGGTTAATACTAGTTATAACTTAGTTAGGGTTCAATAACTAAAAAGGGATTAAGGATTAGTTCAACTATAACTAGGACTGTTAAATCAATGGCTAAGATTAGGTAGGAATCTAACTAATCTAAACTAAGGGTAGAGAATGAAAATTAAATCCAAACTAACTAGGACTCTAGATTTAATACAACTAAAAACAGAAACTATAAGAACAATAGAGCTGGTCGTATGAGCCATATTTCAAAGAGAGAGAGAAGAAGAATTGCTGGATTTGCAAAAGTTCAGATTTGAAGAAGAACAAGGTGATTTACTCAACACCAATTAACAATCCGAGGTAAGTATTCAAGTAAAACCTCATTTTCGATATGAACTGGGTACATATGTCACATTCCTTGAGTATGACATAGCATAGCTAATATAATTCTCTTCCTTGTACTCCTTAATAAAACATGATAAAAGTAAAATTTTCTTTGTTTTCAATACCATACTAAGATCAACGTAAGTTAAAATGATAATTTTGATTTAAATTTATTGGTTTGATTCGGAATTCAAATTCATTGTGCGAGTTTTGATGAAATTTTGGTGAAAAAGGACTATAATTTGGAAATTCTGAGTTTTTTGGACACTTGTGTATGTTGGCAGCCTATTCGGTATACCGAAAGGGTGCGGTGCCGACCACTTCTCTGGGCTGTGTTGGCAGCTACTCGGTATACCAAGAGGGTGCCAACCACCCTTGTTGTATTGTTTTGGCTACTGGCCAAGGTGCCGAGGGGGATCGGTATACCAAAAGGGTGCCGACCCCTCTGTGTTTTTATTTTTGGGTTATTGCCCAAGGTACCGAGGGACTTCAGTGTACCGAAAGGATACCGAAATTCCTAGCTGCAGCCCCTTCGACAACTTCAAAGTAGACTTGGGGTATACCGAATTTTTTAGACTTGTTCCGATTGTGATGAAATTTTGCAAGCATGTTTATAAGACCTAAATTAGACTGTGGTGTTGGAATTGAATTTTATTGAATATTTTGCATATATGACTAATTGGGGAAGATTTGCTATGTTTGCCCAACGGATGAAATTTTGATTTGAATTGTAGTTGCTCCAGAACTCATTGGGATCATGTTTTATATCTCAAAATACATCTGCTCATGTACACAAACTACTTGATTAGTTAATGTCCACAAATCACTTGCACAACATATGCCTATGGAGCATAATGACCTTGGTTTGGATCTAATGCCTTGACTTGACACCATAATTCCATATTTCTGGAATTTATGGATATAAGGAGTGCTGTTATAATCTGAAAATTATAATATTGGTGAGGAAGTCCCGGATGAACTGATTTGCATGGGTCGAGGAATCCGCCATCCCAAAAGACCAATTTTGATTCTTGTTTTGCGAGACAAATGCCTGTCTTGTTTGGATGGATGACTGAGTGTAATTTTGTTAGTATATCAGCTAATGTACGGTTCACCAGGAACAATTCATATTAGTGAATCCCTGTGATTTGTCCCCGTGATCACAAATAAGGTATAGGGATTGTGCCCATTTGGTCGCAAGCTCTTCAAACTATGATGCGCACATAGAATAACCCCATATTCTAGCCATGTATTCGGGGGACATTTTCATCTCGTTTAGCCAGGGGTTTGATCGGGTGTGAAAGATACACTAATCGAATGCCAAACAACATGCATATTTACATTTCATATGATTGTGCTTGAATCACACGTGGTAATTACACATATTGTTGCATGAGCATGCACTGCATTCATTAATAACTGCACCAACATATCATATTGCATTGCACATCACAGCATATCATATTTCATTGCATTATCAGATTATATCATATATTTTACAGCATACCAACATTCTGTTTTTGTCTATGAATTACCATTGAAGAGTGGCATTGTCCCTACTTCAATCTTAAATACTGTTTTGAATTGTTTATTTACTAAGCTAAGTGTAGCTTACGCTTTCAAGCAGCCATATTTCAGGATCTATAGATGAGGGACAGCAGGACTATGAAGATCAAGACTGAGAACAAGATTATGATGAAGACCTTAGTTAATTAAAAAATTGTTTGATGATTTCAATAGAATTTTTAGTAGGACTTATTGGATTTTATGTTTTTAATTGATTTTCATTAGTAGGATTGAATTTGAGTTGTTAGTCGGGCTTTGATTAGAGCATGAGACTAGGAGTAGTTTATTTCCACTGTTTTGATGATTGATGTAATGGATGGATTTTAAGGATATTTATTTCCAGATTTATAATTATCTTAATTGATTCTATGGTTTGGCAATGTATTGACTACCACTCCCATGTGGAATGGGGTGAGAGTTATATTTCAAATATTTTTTTTTTTTTTTATCAGTTATATTTCAAATCTTATTGGGACTCCAATGAGATCTGTAAGGTTTGGGATGTGACAGTTTCCTTTTTACTTCAGTTGAATATATTGGTCACATAATACTCTAGAAGTTTCTCTCCACTTATGCCATCTAGCTCAAATTGCATTTGCAGATAATTGATCCAAGATAACAAAAGTGCTTACTTTGGGCAAGTTCCTATCATTCAATCCTTACCAGTGTTTCACCCCTATCAACACCATACTCTACTAAATAAAATACGAAGAAAATAATATAAATAATAAATATAAAGAAAATGAACATCATTTGCAACTGGCTATTGAATAACACAAAAAGAAGAAATCAATTTAAACGATTTTGTATCACAATCAACTTACATGGTGTTGGAACAAATACTGATGGGGATAAACCATCAATGAAACTGAATTTTCAAAATGAAAAGTGACAGTCGAAAATCCATCATCCACACTGCAAAAAAAAAACGGGGGGGAACATATCATTGCTCAGATCAAATGAGATGAAATTATAGAAATAACTAACACAGTACAGTTTGAATGACTTTAGATCAGGTTCAGTGTTCAGAAGTCGAGTTCTCTCGGAGTAGGTGCCATGTCAGACAGTCTAATACCAGCATGGGTTCCAATCGGAACCCCCAAAGTCTTAGGGTGAACATAGATGGGGAGTAACTTACACATGGGCAAGATGGAGCACCAGAGTGACACTCTTTGTCCCCCTGCCCACAGTTCTATTTGCATGTCAGACCACTCCCTGAGCATGTGTGCCATGATATTTCAGGGTGTCAGAGCGGAAATGAAGCAGGTATAATACCATCCAACACGTCTGCCATGGCATGAGTTCCATCGGCATAAATGGTAAATGAACTGGTGTTCACTGGACCTGATCTGAACTATTGTTTAATATTGCAATAAAACATAGGAACATAACAGTTTGCAAAAGCCAGAAAGAACGGACTGGAATACATAAGGCACATGGCTTGTAAGATTTAGTAAGTAATGTAATTACTCATCAATATGACAATGCAATGCAATGTAGTTATATCATTTGAAGGGCAAGATACTCAAAAGTCAATATAGGCAAGAAGCACTTGAAATAAGAAAAGAAATATACATACGTCTATTATGTATTTTCCATAGAGATAGGGTTCGAACAGGAAAATCTATTGAAATTTCTCTCTATTTGACTTAATAGCAAATGCAATATATTGCTCGATATCGCGATAAAACTAAAACTACATCCAGGATTTATATCGCTTCCCAACAAAAGGAGATATATTGCTTGCTATTTAAAACCATGGACATAACAAGACAAGAATGCGGCTACCAGATACTAGTCGGACACTTGAAATCAATTCCTTATTGCATGAACCTTTTCTTAAAATCAGTCCATATCCAGTTGTCCTAATAAACAAAAAAAAAAAAACTTTAATAGATAAAGTTAATAATAATAATAATAATAATAATAAGATGATGAGAGAGAGAGAGAGAGAGAGAGAGAGAGAGAGAGAGAGCATGGCTAGCTAGAAATTTGAATGGCTTCGAACTATCCAAAATCTTAGTACTTGTGAAGATTATAGAGAAAGGAAAGAATATAGATATAACCTCAAAAAAATTTGAATTTTTCTCTTTTAAAAATTCCAAAAGAAATGTTTTTAGGAAAATAGGTTAAGATGGCTTGGGCATGTAAAGCGAAAGACATAAGGAGGCCGTTGTGAGAAGGTATGAGGGGGTACTCATTGAAAGGGGCTAAAAGGACAAGAGGAAAACCAAAAAGAACCTAGATGGAGTCGGCCTAAAAGGATTTGGACACTCATAATCTAACCGAAGATGTGATTTTTGAGAGATTGGCATGGAGGAACAGGATGCATGACTACATGTTACCAAGCCCAACTAGTTGGGCTAAGGCATTTTGTCGTTGGTTTGGTTTTTTTCTCTTTTCTCAAAGGATAATTATCAATTAGCCAGAGAGAGAGAGAGAAAACCAAGAATTGTGGAGAAAGGAGGTCAAAAAAAATAGTATACCTATTTGGAACTCGTCTATCCCTATCATCACTTTAATCTTCATTTCACGTCCGTGATTACCACTTCTTCCAAGGGAAGGAAAACAGTCACCCTTCGTCTCTTATCTTTCGTTTACTCTCTTTTCAGCCTAATAGCACTCAAATGCCTCGTCTCACATCTGTATCCCAAAAATAAAAGGAATACTAGAGCCCACTTTCTATGCAAATAGTATACCTATTTGGAACTCATCTATCTCTATCTTCTCTTTAATCTCCATTTCACATCCGTGATTACCACTTCTTCCAAGGGAAGGAAGACAGTCACCCTTCGTCTCTTATCTTTCGTTTACTCTCTTTTCAGCCTAATAACACTCAAATGCCTCGTCTCACATCTGTATCCCAAAAATAAAAGGAATACTAGAGCCCTCTTTCTATGCAGATGTGGAAGTCATTAGGTGCTAGTGTCATCAAGATAAAAGAATAAACAGAAAGTGCCTGTTTCAGCTGGAAGCCAGCATGGCAGCACCTATTCACAGCCCAATTTCATGGGCTGGGCCAATACATTTTCCTAGTCTAATCCTACCACAAGCATTCAATGTTAGTGTTATTAGTGTATGGACTCACCCCATGAAATAGTGCCATGAAGGGAATCAACAGCTAGTGAGACCATTGATTTGATGCTAAATTGGTGAGACCTATCAAGGCACGCAAATAGCTGATTTATGTGACCAGTCAAGGGCATAAACAATGGCACTGTACATGTACAGTGCTTTCTGGCATGAAATAGTGCCATGTTAATGTTTTTTTCTCTTTTATGATGTTTTTACCTAACAGCACCCCACAGCAGACCCTTTTTAGCTGTCCCCATATACTTGGATATTTGGCACTAGCGAATCTGAAACTTAAACATATACATGTACAGTGTACACAACATCTGTACCCAAGTACGACATCGTTATTGAGTGGGTCCAACATGAAAGGAGGGACGCAACCTGACAGGTTGGCAATATGGTCAGCTCAAGGGACTTATGAAGGACAATACACAAATCTTGTTACATGCACTAGAGGGCGGAACATGCAGTATTGCACAGATAATTAAGGAAGATATTATCACAAAAACAGTTAATAAATAATCTGATTCTAAAAGATTATACGGGGGAGAGTTTGAGATTTTGCGGTAACCGAACCCTAAAAATGGGAGTATTGTCATAACCGCTCCAACTCATTATCTTCTAAAAATATATGAAAAGACAGAATGATCCCTATATATTATTCTGTCTCCCTATAAATAATTGACAGTATTTTAATCTTTTAAGGTTGTTATTAGAAGAAAAAAAAGTTTGCTTTCTGGCATGCTCTCTGAGGCAACTCTTAGTGTCATTTATAGTATATATATGCAAAGATGTTGGAAAACTTGACCAAAGCAGTATTCGGTCGAGGCTTATCTTATGTGCATAGTTATGAGTCATACCATGTGGAAGTTAGAACCATAATGAAAGAATATATCCAATCTAGAGCATGACTATGAGTCACTTGTTGAGATTGCTTTTTTCCATTTTCGTGACTTGTTTTGGACAATAAATTAGCTTCTAGACTAAAAAGTAAAAACATTCTATATATGTTATTTGGTGGGTTAATCAATCACATGCATGACAATTCATGTCTTCTTTCGCTTTACATGCAAAAAACATTGAATAACATTGCTATTTGTAATCTTTTTGAGTTATTTGTGTGTAAACAATTCTAACTCAATATTCCACAAAGTTCATTTTAAAAAAACTCCCCCTTCCCCAATCTTATCCTCAGAGAATGCAAGCCTCAGAGATAAGGCAAATCTCAAGGTGTAAAGCATGAATAACTTGGAGAGTTTAGGCTTTAAGATTGCGCCCTAAGTTGTTTTGCTAGGGGCCTAGACTTAAAGAAAGCCCACTAGCATTAAAGTGGCCTAACCTTGCATATTGTAAAAAAAAACAAAGTGGTCTACGACTAAGGACCAACTGTGACAAATGCCACGGGAAAAGGGGGAACCACAAGGTAAAGCATCAATAATAGCCAAACTTGAGCACATCATGATATTCTTGAAGCTAAAAAGTTCCTTTAGCTTCAATTGTAAGGTAAAACACTAAATAAGAAATGCAATTTCAAACTTTGACTTGAGAAATAACATACCAAACACCCAATACAGAAACTACAAAACAATCAATATGGTTGGCACTATACCTTTCCGAGTACTCAAAGCACGAAAATTGGTCATCTAAGATGAGTAACTTCAAATCCGACTGCTGTGACATTATCTAAAACAAATATATTGAACTATGTCAATAACATTCATC
>JAUPMG010285866.1:0-17955 GCA_031762675.1 Pachysandra terminalis | reverse complement strand
CATTGATGCATTAAATACACGGAATTGCAGCTCTGCAACGCCGCCATGGCCACAGCAACCTTCTGCAACCTCAATTTAAGACAAACCCTTCCACTCCACTCACTCTCTCTCTCTCTCTCTCTCTTTCTCCCCCTTCTCTCTCTCTTCCTTCTCTCTCACTCTGATCGATCTGTGATTGTGTGGTAAAGAAATATCTATCTTTACATCTTTTTTTTTTTTTATCTTTCTCATCAATTCTCTTCTTCTATACGATATTACTACACCGGAATCATCTCAGCTCCGCTCAGGACGAGTCGGGGACTCGGGATAATGAATCTTTGTAATCAACTTGACCAATCTACGGTCCAAACATATCCACGTGTCCGGCATCAGCTTTTGCTTATTCGTCCTTGCACCGAAAAAACCGCTACTTTTTTTCTTTTTTCTTTTTTTCATTTTCCTCTAATGGTTTTATGTGTTTATTTTTTTTTCCAGGAAATGGAAATTATTTCCAATTACTTGCTAAGATCTGATCAAATTCCCAACTTAACTTTCAGTACAAATAGAATACCAGTTGACACGAGTGGGCAGTGAAAGAAAGGCGAATTTTATCGAATTCCTTGAAAATTCTCTTCGTTTGTATTTCATGGCAATGCAAGCTCTTCTCGGATTCCTAATTTCTTTTGATTTTATCGACGAGGACTGTGTTTTTTCACATTTTGATTAAGCCCCCTTTCATTTTTTTTGGATTTCAGATACGCCTCTCTACTTTAACTAAATAGAGAAAATGAACTGATAAAAGGAAAACTCATTAGATTTTGGATCCTAATTAGATCAAAATAAAGCTTTGGAAAGTTTTTTTATTTCAGTAAATTGAAAGCACTTCTTTTCTAGTTTTTTTTTGTTGTTTTTATATGTTCTTCTTCCTTATTTAGGCTGCGTTTGGCCTAGCTTCTATAATTACTTATTGCAGCTTATAGCTTATATACCCACCGTTTAAAATTAAATATGTATTTGGTAGTGCTTATGAGCAAGTGCTTACCCCTAAGCAGTAGAGGAAGGCTACCCATAAGGAGAAGAGAGCAGCTTCTCCCAAGCTCTTATGCGTTAAGCTAGTTCACAACTTTAGTAATATTTTTTAAAATACTTAGTTTACTATTAAACTTTTATAAGCACTTAAATAAATGTTTTTATCAAACGCTATTTTCTTCAAATAAACAATTTATTGTTACTGTGGATAAGTGCTCCCATTAAGCAACTTATCCAATAAGTGTTTATCGATAAGCACAAGCCGGGCAAACACAACCTAAATCTCTTTTAAGTTTTAAGATGAATCTCTTTATATTGAAAATCTCAACTTTTTGAATAACTTTCACCATTTCATGTATATATGTATAATCCCAAATAAAATATGAGTGTTTTACTTTCATCCCCTATTTGATAACAAAAATTCATAAAAAGATTGATGAAATTCACACCACAAGTGAACAATTAACACCTCTACAATACAAAACTGTAGAAATGAAAAATATCAATAATGAATTCAAGATGCTCCTTATACATTATAAACCTATTATATTAACAAATGTTTATGTTTATATACATTATTATTCCCTACACTAATATAATATCTTGAATTTTTTAAACATTGTGACCAAAATTCACAATAATATTGGGCATTATATGGGTTGAAGAATTGTCCCTAGGGGTGTCAATTGGTTCGGTTTAAACCCAAAACCGAAACTGAAAAAAGTCGGTTTGGTTGTTTGATTGTTTGTTTGTTTTTTTTTTTTTTTTTAAATTTTAATTTGGTTTTGGTTTAGCCACTAAACCAAACCAATCTGACTGAATTACACTCCTAATTGTCCCCATAATCGACGATATGGTTTGGCCATATTACTTTTATTTGAACTCGTTGTTGCAACAATTAGAAAAATAAATTCCCAAAATTGTTTTATTGGTCAAAATTAATTAAAAACACTTAACTCCATCCTCTAATTTTATGTTTATCTTAAAGCTAAAGTTTTAATACTAGAAACAATATTTTTGGATGATGTAGAAGTACTACATCTCTACAAGTGAGTGTAACCTAATAGTGTCACGGTGCAGCCTTTGTTTGTGCAAATTACAATGCTATTGAGAGACATTTAAGAAATACGTGGACTCCATCGATCAAGCTATTTTGTTTAGCCCTAATTACGTGATAGTTATCATACTTTTTGTGAGTGCTCTTGTAACGCTATTTTGTTTAGCCCTAATTACAGCCTTTATTAGTGCAAATTCTTTTTTCAATAAATAAAGTGGACAATCAAATAATACGGATTAGATAAAATAAAAAGAAAAAAGAAAAAATAATCTACATTTTACCTTGGCTATATCAAAAACTGTCTTGGCAAAATCATAACCAATAATAAAATCTGTCTTTGCAAAATCGCACCTCAATGTAAGAATGAATGTAATTACAGCCTCGGCCGGCATGAAAATCCGCCGTATACGGATTCCCCCTAAAAGAGCTCGTAAGGCGCGCCCTTTCTTCTTCTTTCTCTCCTCTCTTTCCCCCAACCAACCAACGCCTTACTATTTATTAAATGATTATAATTTCAAGAAAAACCTACTCAAATTCAATCATATTTCTCATTATTAAAATATTATTATTATTATTATTATTAGGGGCCCCAGGCAAAAAGTCAAGTCAGTCCCTCATTTTCAGTCTTTAACCCATTATTCCTTCATTCTACCATTTAATTATCTCTCTCTATTTAAGCAAAAAAAAAAAAAAAAAATCTCCACTCGTAATTTTGCTTCTATTTATTTTTTTATTGGAATAAGAGAAAGAAATTGTTTAAGAAGAATAAAGGAGAGAAAGAAAGCAAAAGATGGTTCTTGCAATCTGTAAGATAAAAATTCCTTTAAATATTATGAATACATTCAAATACAGTATCTGTAAAAGTGAAAAGAGAGAGAAAGAGAGATGAATGATATGTGCGAGTCCCAATAATTGTGTCTTTGTCTGTCATTCTCGAGCCCTGTGCTTGCTCCCCGGGTTGACTTTCTCTCTGTAGCAACTGGCAAGAGAGAGAGAGACTGCTTCTAATTATTTTCTTTTTTTTTCTAGAGAGAGAGAGAGAGAGAGAGAGGAGACTGTTTCTAATTCTTTTATTTTTTATTTTTTATTTTTTTACTGTGATAGACTGATGGTAGAGCTTAGACCGGAAGGGTTAGGCTTAGGCTTAGGCTTAGGGGGAGATGGGATTAGGGTATATGAAGCCACAAATCCCAAAGTTAACAAACTTCTTCTTGGATCACAGGCAGAGTAGATGGGATTTGAGATAAAGGGCTGGATCATTACATTCTCACATGGAGTGATTGTGTGTGTATGTGTGTGGTATTGTAATATATACTTGTAATATATACTTGTAATTTTACACTACCAGACTTATACAAGAAGTGTGTGTGCAACAGTGAAAGAGCCAAAGAGGAGGAATTGTTAATGAGGCAGTCTCTGTCAATCATTGTGGGGGGAGTTGATGTTAACTGGCATGTGAAAATAAGTCAAATATGCCCAAAAGATTTGTTTGCCTCCTCTCTCTCTCTTGGAATTTAAGAATGTTATTAGAAGCGGCAAGCAGCATGGGATTTTACCTGTGAGAGAAGAAGAAGGTTCGTACGTCAATTCACGTGAATGTGAAATGTGCATGGATCGAGATACGTGTTTTTCTTTTTTCTTTTTCAAGTTTTTGTTTTGAAGAGATACGTTCATTTGTTGTCTTAAACATCCACTTAACATTAGTGCAAACTGTGTTTAATGATTAGTTTATCTAAAAAACAAATAAATAATCAACAAATACTGCACTATGTATACATCCTCATGCAATTTTGCTTTTTTTCTTTTTTTTTCCTTTTTTTTCTTATGTAATTGAGAGGATAATAAGTTTTCGAGAGCATTTCGTATAGACAGTCTTGGACGGTTTGTTGAAATGCTTGTACCCTGCATTCAAATGTAACGCAGGGTACAAGCATTTCAACGCGTGTGCAACAAATCTTTTGGACAAAATTTCAGAGGAAACGCTATCTAAGTTTTTTGTATTTATAACACAGATATCCTTCCGTATTTGTATCGTAGTTTCTTGACACGTGGTATTTATTTGGGCAAAAAACATTTCACATAACATTTTTGTCTTATTATTTTTATGTAAATAATCAATACAATTGGATATTTCTGGTCATCCGATCGGATTCTCAAATTATTAATGACATTATTTATTTATTACAGTATTGTGTTATAGTGTTTTTTAAGCTAATCAACAATTGAAGGGTCTGATCGAACAGTTATAAATGCTGATCAAATTGATTTTTACATAGGGTTGATGTGATAAATTAAACTATTAATTGGGATTTTTTTTTTTTTTTTTTGTTGGTGCTGAAACTAGTGTACATGTGGAGATTTTATTTTGCAAATAGGGAAGGCTTCTTATGCACTAAGCATTAAGAGCTCATCCTCGTCTTCCCATCTTTGGGACGTTGGTAGGACATTCCCTCAAAATATGGATGAGAGAGGGAAGATGGAGGGGGGAGGATCTTTTATTAACAACCCTACAAAATGAAGGGTAAAGGTATAATTTTACCTTTGTAATTTCACCTTCATGAAAGCAGCGAAATTATATCTTTACCGGTTATTTTGTCCTGTTAACAGGATTGTTAACGGGCTTGTTAACAGAAAATCCGTTCCTTGGAGTGGAGGAGTGATCGAGTGAACAGCAACAATAGGGTCAGACATTCGATTCTGTCTCCCCTAACTAGATGGGAGAGTAGTCGAGTGACCAACAGCAGCACCGACATACCAAAAAACGAAAAAAAATGAAGAGCTCGTCCTCTTTTGTATCAATGATCTATTCACCTTATATATTGTTACTTTAATAACCAAAGCAATTGCATAATTACCCTCTATCCATAATTCCAATTTATTTTAGAGGACAAGTAGCTTGTGAAACACAAAATGCACTTTAATGTTCCCTATGTGCAATTTTTTTATACACATGCATTTGTTCGTATAGACGCACTGAATTAATGCTTGGAAATGTTTGAAAGAAAAAAAAAAATAACTTAAGGGTAAGACTGCTAACTTAATTTTTTTTTTTTCTTTTAAGGTTTTAGAATATCAATAAATTTTAGGTTTAATTTTTAAATATTCACTTGTAAGCAATTGCATAATTACCCTCTATCCATCTTTCCTATTTATACAAGTGCTTATTTCATCAACGAAGGTTGGCTTGAGTGGAAGGGGCTCTGGTCGCTTAAGCAAGAGATCTTGGGTTCGAGCCCTTGTGGATAAAGCAAACTTTTTTGGAAGAGGTCACAGCCTTGGTGCCCGACCGTACTTCAGAAGATTAATCTTGGGCAAAAGCCTAGGGATACCTTGGGAAACCAGAAAAAAAAAGTACTTATTTCAATTTATAGCTTATTAAAGAAAAAATTAAACGTGTGTTTGGTAACACTTAATGGCTAAGTGTTTACCCATGAGCAATAGAGAAAAGCTACTTATAAGGAGAAGCTCACATATGCGGTATGCTATCTTCAAACTTTAATAAAATTTTTGTAATACGGCTACTTTCTTCAAGAAAGTAGCTTACTGTTGCTCTGAATAAGTACTCCCATGGAATCACTCATCTAATGAAAGCTTATCCAAAACCACAAGCGGAGCCAAACGCAGAGAAACTATGCTCAAATTCTTAAAACAATTAAGAAAAACATAATATTGTAGATGTTTGGCACTGTTTAATTAAAAGTTTATTCATACTTTTAGCTGTGGCCCAATTATCAAAAACAACAATTAGTGTTTTCACTAGCTAAAAACTTGAGTCCGCGGGCACCCATGAAAGTGATGCACCGCACAAAATAGTAACATGTCCACGTCGTATCATTACATACACGTGGACTCTGATTTAAATAATCATCTAGGAAACTACTCCTTGCGACTTGGGTTGCTTTATGTATCGTGCCCTCCCTTT
This sequence comes from Pachysandra terminalis, assembly GCA_031762675.1. Lineage (NCBI taxonomy): Eukaryota > Viridiplantae > Streptophyta > Magnoliopsida > Buxales > Buxaceae > Pachysandra > Pachysandra terminalis. The sequence goes on along the minus strand of JAUPMG010285866.1, from coordinate 11,968 downwards.
CACTTCGATAGGAAAAGTCGACGTACTGCGAGTCTGAGGTTTAGGATTGATTTATGGGTTAGGGTGTGTTTGGTTAAGTTAGAATCTGTAGAAAATAAGAGGAAAATTAACTTTCCAAGAAAATCTATGCGTTTAGTTCATTAAAAAACGTGTAGGTTTAATGGAAAATACTTTTTATAAAATATCTTATTTTTAGTGAAAAAGCCTTCAAATTTTTAATCTTAAAATGAAGGGAAAACGATAATTAAAAAGTAAAGTAAAGTGCTCCTTTACTGTCAATTTATTATTTTCCAACTAACTAAACATGTCTTGAACAGTAACCGATTTTGTTATGCTTTGTGGCATCACGCGATTGATATCGTAAAAAATGTCGCACAACAGATGTTTTCAAGAGAAGGGAGCAAATATTAAGGTTTGTTTGAATCGCAGGAATTCAAGGTGGAAATTAGAATTGATAAGTGTAAATTTTAATTCTTGCATTTAGACGACCAAACCCCACGGGAATTAAAATTTATGTGAAAAAAAAAGGCAATCAATTCCCACGATGTATGAGACTTATAATTCACACCCTAGGAGTTTTTATTGTAATTCTCACTTAAATTAAGTATTTCGATGGGGTGGTTTAAAAGGGTAACCCACCAGACCGGTTTCGATTTGGACCGGAGACCAGTCCAGTCGGTTCGACGACCGATCCCGTTGATTTATTTATTTATTTTTTTTTCGGGATCCAGACCGGCCAATACTACCGATCCGGACCAATACTAGCCGGGACCAGTCCGTTATCCGATCCCGGTACATTAAACCTTGTTGCCATCCCTATTTGTAAGAGACTCCATTACTGGAGTTATAAAAAATTAATAATAAATATATATATATATATATATATATATATAATAGCTATACAAATTAGATAAATTAGAGTATGAGTAACATGTCAACTAAACAATAGTATTTCAATTCATATGCATTCCAATTCTCAGCTATATGTGAATTCATGCTATGCAAAGCAATTGAGGGAGGTAGGAGCAACAATCAGAGAATTTAAGTGACTCCGGGCAACACAGATTAGCATACTTTACTATTCGCAAATTGGCAAACTTTGTAGTTGGTGTATTCTCTTATTTTTGGAAAAGTTCATCTCGCTAGTCTGGTCGAACATTACCCGCTATAGGTAAGAATCACAAGGCTGCGTCTTGACTTGTCCATATATAATAGGATAAATTACATTCATACCCATCACATCTATTCTATTAAGGGAGAGACCTATCAGAAAGTATGCCAATATTTTTTTTAATTTTTTAAAATTAACACTTTATATAATAAAATATTTAATATAATTAGAGATAATATATTTAATATAATTAAGAATAATATTATCTTTTGACAATAGTGAACTTTTCAAAATAACCATTCCCACTATTTTTAATTATATAAAAAATGACGTGGTAATAAAATGATTACATCTTTTTTAATTTACAAAAAAATTAATAATGTGACAATAAAATTGTTAACACATTTTAGAGATGTATGAACTTGCAATACTGCACGTGCCACCCACTAGTATGTAATAATTATAATTAGACCCATGTGACCTTTATATTCCACTAATCTCCTGTTAATTACATCTGGTGAACCAATGCTAACAAGATATACACATTTTAAAGCCAACAATCTCCAACCCGCCTAGACCCACTCGAGTTTTAGTGGGTTTGAGTTCAAATTTTCAGTCTGTGGGTCAGATTTGAGTTTTTAGTGTTTTCAACCCGTAGGTAAAATGGGTTGGGTTCTAGTTAACCCATCTGACTCGTCATATGATTATACTACACATTTTACTGTTTTTGTATACCTCAAAAATTTGCATATCAATATCAATATATCTATATATATATATATAAGGGTTAGGGGATTTTTTTTCTCATTTTTTCTCTTCCTTTTCTGACTCACATATGATAGAGTTAGGTAATCGTAAGAGGAGAAAATTTTGAGATTGAAAGATGCCAGATGGCATGATCTCACAAAGTGGATCCCATTAAGAGATAAAATTCTTTAAGTCTAAATAGAATCTTTGACTTTACAAAGTAGATCCCATTAAGAGATAAAATTCTTTAAGTCTAAATAGAATCATTGACCTTGATAAAATGGGTCCCACAAAGAATTATTTAAATAAATCTTTGATAATTCTTGTTAAATCATTAGAATAATCTAAATTAAATCTTGATAATTCTCATAAGAATTATCTTCAAATCTTGATAAAATCTATTAAATAGAGAATTATAACTAAATTTAGATAATTCTCTACAAATGGTTGAAAGCAAATGGGTCATGCAGAGAATTTGATAATATATGATAATTTTCATTAAATAAGAATTATTCATAAGTCTTGATAATTCTTATTAAATAGAAAATTAACCTCAAATTCTCTACAAATGATAGAGATCAAATATAACGTGGCTCTCCCTCATTCCAAAGGGACAGAAGCCAAGGAGAAGAAGTGTTGCTCCCCTGAAACCACAAGCACAAGCCAAGGAGACAAAGTATTGCTGCCTTGAATACATACAAGTCAAGGAGAAGTGTTGTTGCTCTCACACCTTGAAGATTTGAAGACTTAAAGCCCCAAAATGTCTTCAAGCCCTAAAATACTGCATTCAAATTGTTAGTTATTTTGGCATTCATGGTAATATTAATCAAGATCAAAGTAATCCAAGATTCAAGCAGTTTCTAATTCAAGAGGTTTCTCAATAAAGAGATTTCTAATTCAAAAATATAGTATCTAATTCTTACTGGAGAAGAATCTGGATTTTTCTGATATGTTTCTACAGCTAGCTACATGTTCAAATTAAAGATTACCTTCTAATTAAGGTGGACTGTTTTCCAATCTAATTAGATGGTTTTGAATTTTCCAAACATGGAAATCTAAATTGATAGTAGAGTTGCCGGTTTTTGGTTTGGAGAATTTGCTTTGTTTGAAGATATGAAAGCTTCTTCAAATAGATATGGAAGCTTTTTCAAAAAGCTTGAGGAGGTTCTAAAACAAGGGATGAAGATTCTGTTTTTGAAAAACAGAATACAGCAACACGTGTAATGCAAACTCAGAATCCTTGTTGATTCTAGAAGAATCTGGCGTCATCTCATAGCTGGTCAAATTGAGAGATTTTCTAGTTTTGTAGAGACTTCTAATCGAAAGTGGAAACTTCCAATTAGAGTTGATACTTCTAAATTTTATTAGATTTGATCAGGCTTGCTAAAATCATGTGAATATACTAAGATCTGTTTCTAATCTGTTGCTATTTTTTAGGCAAGATTCTCTAAAGAATATTTACAACTTGTGTGTAAATATTCTAGAGACTAAAATAAGGAGTATGCAGATTGCGTAAAGAGATTGTGTGAGATATGCAAGATGGTACAGTTGGTCTCTAGAGAGATAGCTTCTAATCTCAGAAGATCTGGCAAATTTGAACAATTATTGTGATGAAGGAAATATTCTGGTTTAAGCAAGAGATCAACCACACAAGAATTTCTACTTAATATTGTTGCTAATCAATGGTTAGATGTGGTTATCTGTAACGAAATATTCTATGAAGCTTCTTGATTAAGATAAAAAAGATTTGCATGAGATTTTGAAGAGATTATGATCTAATCTGTACATATGTCAAATCTCACGTGGTTGATATGTTGCAATAAGGTGTTGCAACAATTGTTACAACATCCCAATTTTAACACTAATCCGAGATTTGAAGCAGATCTTCTGTGTGCTCTATATAAAGATCTGGGCGGATGCGAGTCTAGTAACTTCTCATAGTTCAAGTTCAATATTCTTGACTTGTTCAAGGTTTCAGTTTTTTGGGAGAAGACAGTTTGCAGAATGAAGGGAGTTCATTTATGCAGACATTGAAGACGAGTGGTGTTTGCTGAACAAGTCCAGAAGATGATTCTACACGGCGACGACAAAAATTGAGAGGGAGTCTTTATTATGTGTAAGTCCAATTGGTGTTTGTAATCTTGATATCTTAGTAGATTGTTCAATGCCTGGGTGTGGCCCCGAGAAGTAGGTTTTACCGAATCTCGTAAAAATTGCCTGTGTTTTTATCTTATTACGTTTTGGATAATTTCAATTAATCTAATAATCTACAATAATTTGATTAATTGTTAAAACTGGATCTAACACAAGCTAGAAGATCAAAATTCTTCATTCTCTTATATACTCAAAGTCCCAAAGATCCACATAAAAAAGAATCTCTCCTGATCTTCTCACGAATAATACTTATAATCACGTTTATCATACTTAGGGGTTGTATTTAAAAATTAATAATAAAGTTTTCACGATTCTCAAACCAGAGAATTCGCAACAAAGTGTTCACAATTCTCAGTCGTGAAGTCTGTCAAATCAGCCACATTATTTCAAAGAAAAGAATCATACTGTAAGTTATATTGCACTATTATTGTTTACATGAGATTAAATAAGATTATAAAGAAAATCAGTATTAATTCATAATAATACTTATAATCACGTTTATCATACTTAGAGGCTGTATTTAAAAATTAATAATAAAAATTTGATAAAATTAAACTGTCCATATGGGTTAAAGTGGGTTTGATTAATTCAACATACATTTATATATATATATATATATATATATATATATTAATTCAATATGTTATTAAATGAAAAGTAGATTCATTGGAATCAGTATAATGTGGTGTGAATTTTCAATATGTCTGGAATTCATTCAAGGGTAAAACAATTTAGATATGAGACAATTTGACTAACAACAATATTTCATGCAGGGTGCTGTGAGGGAGTGTTAACATAAAGGAGCTCACTGCAATCTAGTACTGGTGATGCACAAATCGGTAAATAAGTTACCCTCAATGATTCGTGCAACACGAGGTTCGAAATACCTGCTTACACTGGCCTAAATCAAAAGAATGACCGTTCCAATGTAAGGTTTCCTTAAGAGATGTGAGTAGGGTGAAAATAAAGATCAGTTAGGAATGAACAGAAAGGTTCACACAGAACTTTAAGTTAGAAAAAGGATTCTCAAGACAAATGCTCTGCTAATTTCTCAGAGAAAGTCAAGAATGCCAAGGAATCCAATCCCATTTTCTGGTTATCATTGTCCTTTTATAGCTTCATAATCATTACTAAACCGTTTGTAACGTCTCATTCAATTCACTCAAAACGTTTCATTAATGTATACAAATGTTTTGATTCGAATGTTCAAAATGCTTCATTAATGATCATAACGTTCCAATGAATATATTCGAAACACTTGGATTAGTAATGAATATGCTGTTATAAAATTAATGATATATTACCGTTCTATGTTGATTCAAGTCCTTAAATGTATCAAGATTCTGAAGATCTTGATAGGACTTATCTCTCTGACCCTCCATTCCTGAAGGTCTAATGTTTATTTCTCCTTATGTTTTAAATGATTAACTTCGAATTTACTAACTTCGAAGAGTAATGAATATCAGTGAGTGTTCCCTTATAATTCATAACTTTATGCTTACATGATCATTTCGAGTTATTATCTCGAAAGTTGTCTTTACTTTACTTATATAACAATCCCTACAAGTTATGTGACTTTGGGATAGTATACTAGTCATTTCGAGATTTTATCTCGAAATGCCTGCCAATGATTTTAACATAAAAATAGCACTATATTGATAACTTCTTTATATGAAATAACGAATTAACCCTCTTGAGGTGGTTAACCTGAATATGCTTTCATGTCTCGAGAGTTCTCTTTTGAGAATACGATTTGAAGCCTATCTTAAGTAGGGCTTTGAGATGTATTGCCAATTTTGACATGATTCTACCTGAATGGGTCTTTTCGAAATATAATATTTTAACAATATTTGAAATACGGTCTTAAGATATGTAATTTACACAATTGACCTTGTCACGTGTCAAAATATGATTGGATTGAACCAATTTCCAAATTGGCTCATCATCATTACCCCCCTGCTTTTGGAATGTAGTCATATAACTTCATTGTAAACGCAATATCAAATATGGGACAGTTTCCAATGTTTTGAATAAATCCTCCCAATATATCTGGGTATTTGAAAGAAATTTAAGGTCCGCCTGATGGAGGTCCTTTTTGTTTGAGGTCTATCTCGAGTAGATCCTCACAATATTTTGTTTAGGAAATATCTTTGTTTAAGGTCTATTTGATGTAGATCCTTAAGATATTTCCGTTTGAGGTCTATCTCGAATAGGACCTCAAAATATCTTTGTTTAAGGTCTATCTGATGTAGATCCTTAAAATATTTTTCTTTGAGGTCTATCTTGAGTAGAACCTCAAAATATATTTGTTTAAGATCCATCTGATGTAGATCCTTAAAATATTTCTTTCTGTTTGAGGTCTATCTCGAGTAGAACCTCCAAATATTTTTGTTTAAGGTCTATCTGATGTAGATCCTTAAAATATTTCCATTTGAGGTCTATCTCGAATAGGACCCCGAAATATCTTTGTTTAAGGTCTATCTGATGTAGATCCTTAAAATATTTCTGTTTGAGGTTTATCTCGAGTAGAACCTCGAAATATTTTGTTTAAGAAATATCTTTGTTTAAGGTCTATCTGATGTAGATCCTTAAAATATTTCTGTTTGAGGTCTATCTCGAATAGGATCTCGAAATATCTTTGTTTAAGGCATATCTGATGTATATCCTTAAAATATTTCTGTTTGAGGTCTATCTCAAGTAGAACCTTGAAATATTTTTGTTTAAGGTTCATTTGATGTAGATCCTTCAAATATTTCTTTGTTTTAAGGTCCATCTGATGTAGATCCTTAAAATTTTTTGTTTCAGGACTATCTCGAGTAGAACCTCGAAATATTTTTGCTTAAGGTCTATTTGATGTAGATCCTTAAAATATTTCATTGCCTTGTCTGTTTGAGATCTATTTCGAGTAGAACCTCGAAATATTTTGCTTAAGGTCTATCTGACGTAGATCCTTAAAATATTTCTTTGAGGTCTATCTCGAGTAATCCTCAAAATATGAAATTAAAAAAAATCCACATGTATATGCACGTATATTTATCGATCTTGGCGCCAATGTCGTATTTCAAAATTTATTGAAATCTCATCATTTATCCCCCTACACTTATCACGTGTTGATTAGACACGTTGTAAGCGCATAATCAAGTGAAATTGAAGCGCCAATGCGTATAGCCTACTTTGCATTAAATGCAAGGCTGACGTGTCATTCAGGCATTAGTTTTGCGTATAAAACGTTTTGGTAACCCGAGATGACAACGCTATAGTTTCCTATATAAGTAATCATTTCAAAATTCAAATTTATAAATAGAAGAAAATCTCTTGAGATCAATTTACCTTGATCAGATTCCTTTCTTCTCTGAATATTTTGAGCTCTCTTGCTTCATATTTTTTGTGTCTGGAATGGCTCCTAAAAGCAAATCCAGCAAGAAGAAAATGGTATTGGTTAGCGAAGATCCTTCGAGCTCGTGTATTGAACTTAGATATTAGTTGTTTTGGGATCCTTCCAACAAATGGATTCCAAATATTAAGGATAATGGAGATCTTTTAAGCCCTATCCAGACGAAGAAATCAAGGGAAATTTATATCGCTTTGGATTGATATAATATTTTCGAACTTCCCGGAACGATTTTCCTCGTTCTGCTATTTGTTTCAAGTCACATTTTGGTATTACTGTGGGCAGGGGTTCCTGGTGTAGAAGTACTCTTTCTACTCTGGTCTATGAAGCCAGATTGAAGACAACACGTATTTATAATGCTGTTCGAGCATCGCTTTTCTTAATTTCTCGAGACTATGAAGGTCTTAAATCTTTCATTCACCGTTGGAATCCACAAACTCGTACGTTTGTGACGGGTTTTGAAGAGATTTCCCCTACACTAGAAGATGTTAGGGTTCTGTGCAGTCTTCCGGTTATGGGAGAAATTCATCCAGGCGATATTTCGCTATCTCGAGAAGAACTCGCTAGAGAGAAAGCTCTAACTGAAGGTTTGAAACTTTCTCTACAAAATGCCACTTTGAAGAAGTTTTCGATCTCTTCATCTAATAGCAAGAGTTCCCATCAAAATGCAGTGGGCTAGACTCGCTATTTCTGGAGAGAAGAGTATGTGAAAGGTAAATCGAATATCCTTTCGACTGTTAATGGAGCTGATAGATATAGCCCTGTTTATTTCGAGGCTTTCTTCTCTCTCTAGTTATCCCATTTTGTTCTTCCAAGTTTTCCATCAGACAAGGTCCATAAGAAACTCTTTCCTTTAGCCATTAAATTTGCTCAAGGACTCGAGGTTCCTTTAGCCCCTATCTTTTTAGGTAACTTGTATGAAAGCCTTGACCTTTTAGTCGCTGATCAATCTCGATCTAGAGGATGTAGAGTTGTCGAGTCTGTTGTAGATATTGCATTTCTCCAAGTTTTCCTTTGGGAAAGATATCCAAAATATGCTCCAGTTAGAGTATTTCTAAATTCATCAATCCGAGAACCTAGTGGTTCTCATACACGTTCTGTTTTCTGGTCTAATCATCATCCTGTTGGTGATATCGAACTTATCAATGTCTTAGATAAGGAGTCAGAGTTCGAATTCAGACCTTATCTTTGAAAGATAGTCCGAGCTGACCATTCTGTTGTATCAAAAACATGTGATATTACTCTATCTGTTTCGGATTTTCATCTTCATTCAAAATCCGTGAAGATATATCTCGTGACCATTCACTATGGTCATGTTCTTGGTATGGTTGAGGGTGATTTTGCCAATGCCTTCCATTACAACCCTCATAGAGTGTTAAGACAGTTCTGTCTGGATCAAATTGTACCCTTTGTAGTTCCTCCTGTTGTTCCTTCTCCTAGAGAGGCAGGTTGAAGGTTTGTTTTTTCTGAAGCTGCAGAATGCGATTGGGTATTTAAAAGCGCTTGTGTTCCTGCTGTTTCGAGAAAAGGTGCAACCTCAAGACTGGGTAAATCTCTGGCAAATGCTACTTTATGAATTTGACAAATACCCAAGGAGTGAAGCCGTGCCCACAGATCAAACTATATCATCTCGAGATCAAAGGCTTAAATCATTTTCAAAGAAAAATACTTCAAGTGCTCCCTCGAAAGGTCTTGCTATACCTTCTCCATATACTTATTATCCTGATTCTTCAATCAGAGAGTTCGCTTCGAGTTTCATTCCTTCTGGAGATTCCTCTCGAAATGAAGATCAGTCTACAGAGATTGAGTTGGTAACTCGCTCTTCTGAAAAGAAGCAGTCAAAAGAAAAGTCGAAGAGCAAAGATAAAATTTCTGATGCTCCAGCTGCGACTTCAAAGACTTCAAAAAGTCCACAATCTAAGACTTCAAGTGTTCAAGCTTCGAAGCAAAAGACCTCTCTACCTTCTGATGTTCCTCCCAAGAAGAAAACTCAACCGGTAGTTGTAAAATTTCAAGTTTTTTTTTTCTTGAATTTTATCAACTTTTCCAGTAAATAATATGTGAATTGATTATCAAGATGATCGAATCAGAAGCAAAGAGTTTGTTCCTCTTGCAGTCGAAAGCCTGCTGAAGAAAATATTGCTGCACCTCCTGAAAGTTCTTCTCTAGGTAAAATATTCTGCTCAATATTTTTCTTAAGTAAATCTTTGAAATATTTGATACTCGAATGTTTATATATACTATATTTTCTTTTGTAGATAAACAAAAGAAAGTGATAAAAGAATTGCCTAGGCCAAAGCCTCTTCTTTCTGCAGCTGAGCTAGCAACTCATAAAGATGCTCAATAGCTCTTATCCTTGGTAATTACGACTACATCGATGTGATGCCTTCTATGTTTACTACATTTATTCTAACAGAAGATATTTATATGCATCAACTTACTAAAGATCTTCAAGCTCTTTCAAGTAAAGAAGTAGCGTCTATATGTACTCCCGAATATTTGAAGAACAGAAAAAAGATTGCTGAAAGGGTTGTAACATCCTGGAGAGCTCGTAGAGGGTTAGCTTCTGCTAAGCTTCCAAATGTTGAACACATGTCTCTCGATTCGCGGTTAATGGAAGTTGGAATTTATAAAGCTGAAGATGAAGCTGTTAAGAAATCTAAGCAACAAGAAATTTCAGAAGAAGCTTCGATTCAAGTTTCAGAGCCCGAAGACAAAGGAAAAGAACCCATAGAGGTGGTGGTATCAGAAGAAAATTCAGAAGAAGAAGAAGGTGAATAAGACAGTGAAGAGGAAGAAGAAGAAGAAACAGATGACAAAGAGGATGAAGAAATTACTCATGATGAGAGTCAAGTTTTACCGCCTAACTCGAGTATTCTCTTACCTTCTGTTTCAACATCTTTGCCTCTTTCAACTTCTACTTCAATCATTTCCACTTCTTCTCCAAAATTTTCAAGGATAATTTCTGAAATGGTTTCTTCTCTCGAGACTTCTAATGTGAATATTTCATCCTCTATCCCTTCAAATGTTATGGATATTGGTATATCGTCGTTGGCTGAGAGTTCGATATTTGAAGCTGCAACAATGAATATTTCGAATGTTCTTGACTTGGTTGCTGATATGCCAAATATCAATCTTTCGAACATTATTGTTTCAAGTGTTGATGCTTTGAAAGTCATTTCATCAGAAATCTCGAATGAAGTAGCAACTGCTTCTATTTCACTCATTGTAGAACCAGATATTGATCTTACAATTGTTAAGACTTCTTCTGAAATTCCCTCCTCTTCAACCACAGAAATTGCTTCTTCCACCGGTAAGTATATATCTTTTGTAATATACTAATTATTGATTATACAGAATTTCTAACCGTTTTCGATTTCTCATTTTCAGCTGTTGAATTAATTCCAACAGATTTTCCAATAATAACCTGTTCGGGAATATCTACTTCGGTTGTTTGAAAAGCTACCACTACTGTATCAATCACTATTACTGCTGAAGCAATGTCCAGTGCTGGTGCTTCTTCTTCCTATACTTCCACTGTCTAAATCTCCGAAAGAGGAAAAGATCAGAAATGTCCTCTACTCAGATTTTTTTGTATGAAGGGGTATACTTGATATTCGAACATATGACAAAATGGATGGATGCGATTTTCGATGCATATGACGATATATCCGACAATTTTTTGAGTCCCTTCCTCCTTCATGAAAAGTGCAGGGTATCAAGAATTATGTACCCTTCTTACTAAAATGTCTGAGAAGAATTTCGCCTCTTTAGCTGTGGAAGATCTTGAATATTGGAAGCCTTCATTGTTGAATATCGAGAATCTTGGTCAGAATATTGAATGCTTGAAGAATCATTTTGCCATTCTCGAAATGTCTCTTGTTTGTTTTCAAGAAAGAGCAGATCTCGAGATTCAGAAAAATCAGACTCTTGATCAAATCACCAACAGTGTGGAAGAACCGATATTGCTCAGAAAATCTCTTGAAGAAAAAGAAACAGAAATTTAACAGCTCAAAGAATACATTCAGTATTGAAGTCTGAAGCCAAAATGAGATCAAAGAAAATACTAGAAGTTTCAAATGTAATTGTCTCATTTCGTGTGCTTCCAAAAGAAATGTATTCTCGAGATTGAAATGAATGAAAAATCTTTTTACATTATTTTTTTTTTTAAATAATAATTGTAATTAGACTCTATGAGATTTTTGAAATTATAATCATACCTTCCGTATAAACAATAAACCGAGCTTGGCTCAAACTGATTGAATGAAAAATCTTTTTACATTTGAAACAAAAGAAATGTATTCTCGAGTTAAATTTATTGTATAAACAAAAGAAAATTTTCATTTTGACTCGTGAGGTTTCTAATAATTGTAATTAGACTCTTTGAGATTTTTGAAATTATAATAATACCTTTCGTCGAAAACCTCATGGAGATTGGTTAACTTACTGCACTGAGTGAGTGACTGATATACTTCTTAGAAACTGTTCTTCATCAATCATTTGATGTGTTTTTTCTTTTCTTCCCTGTTTGATGAATGATTCAAGTGTGACGTTAGAGCATGATA
>JAUPMG010285849.1:0-17955 GCA_031762675.1 Pachysandra terminalis | reverse complement strand
CAGTCCTGTGCACGGTTAGGCTCTCCCAGCCCGTCATAAGATGGTGGTGACAACTTTGTGAACTTCTCCACCCAGTTAGTCGGCACCACGACTTCCGGCCTCGGCTCAGCCCTGCGAGCCTCCTCCCTCAACTCCTTGGTGGTTCCTTTTAGATAAGATAAAAGGCGAGGTGGCAGAACACCGAACACAGCTTCGTATGGCAAGAATCCCGTAGCCGAGTGGACGTTAGTATTATACCAGAACTCTGCTACGTGACCACTTCTCACGTAATGCATACAAGGCCATGCAAAACCACGCCATCACATCAGACAACCATGCAAAGTTGATAAGTTCCTTTTGAATTCCGATTTGTCAATTTGAATTGTTAGTTGTTATCTTACTTTTGAATTTCCAAAATAAGCATCTGCGATGTTGTTATCTTATTAGTTTGCTTCCTAAAACAAGGGGATAGTAAGTGGTGTTTTATCTCCTTGAAAGTATGTTTTTTAGTAAGTTGTTAGTGGAGAAGATTGAGTAGGAGACTATATCCTTAAATAAAGCTCTTTGATTAATGGGAGATCTATCAATTAATCCAATAACGTGTGCAAGGAGGACGGTTCCCTCGAAAAACCACAACGTCAAGTTTGAATTTCCTTATTCAATTAATTTGAATTTTGAAGATTCGTAACATTGGTATCAAAGCGGTCGGTTCTGAAAATGGCTGAGGGAACCAGAAAGGCAAAGATTTACGAGATGTTGGGGTTGTTCAAAGAAACAACAGAAGCCCAAGGAAAAATCTTATAGGAATTGACGCAACGGGTGGCCGCCATTGATGCAAAAATGGAGAACTTATCCCTTGGTGCAGGAAAGGAGAAGGGAGAGAGCTTGGCCGACCGAACCGGGAAGTATAACGAAGGTGAAACAATGATGGAAAATGAGCGACCAATGCATGCAAGAAGCACAAGACTAAATTTTCCAAAATTTGACGAGACCGACCCGTCAGGATGGTTGTACAGGGCTGAACAATTTTTTTTGTATCAGCAGACTCCGCCAACGCAACAGTTACTCATAGCATCTTTTCACCTAGAAGGAAAGGAGCTGCAATGGTTCAGGTGGATGGAGAAATCGGGCGCTATTATCTTTTGGGACCAGTTCGCCAAGGCTTTCTAGACTCAGTTTGGACCTTCACAGTACGAAGACTCCACGGCGATGTTGTCTAAGTTAAGACAATCCTCCTCAGTTGAGAATTACCAAACTCAATTCGAGGAATTGGCTAACCGGACAAAGGGAACCGTCCTCCATGCACACGTTATTGGATTAATTGATAAATCTCCCATTAATCAAAGAACTATATTTAAGGATATAGTCACTTATTCAATCATCTCCACTAACAACTTACTAACAAACCAACTTTCAAGGAGATAAAACACCACCTACTATCCCTTTGTTTTAGGAAACAAACTAACAAGATAACAGTATCGCAAATGTTTATTTTGAAAATTCAAAAGTGAGATAACAACTAACAATTCAAATTGACAAATATGAATTCAAAAAAAAACTGATCAACTTTGCATGGTTGTCTGATGGGATGACGTGACTTTGCATGGCCTTGCATGCATTACGTAAAAAGTGATCACGTAACATCTTCGTCCTATATAGCTAGTTCCTTTTTCCTTTTTAGCGTTATCTTGCTTTAATGTCAATTCACTGACTGATTAATCCGTATGATTACTACTGCAGCAAAATCTAGCGTAGAACCATCAGGTTCCGTACAGCTTGCAGAACATGTTAAGCTGAGCTGTCCAAATCTTGAGTTCTCTGGCCTGATGACAATAGCTGGCCTGATGACAATAGGAATGCTAGACTACACGTCGACTCCGGAGAATTTTAGGGTGATGATTTCTACAATTTGTGTAGCATTTGGTTCCATAATTATATGTTAAAAACTCCAGATGCCTTACTAAATTTGTTCCTTTGCATAGACATTATCAAACTGTAGATTTGAGGTATACAGGGCAATTCAAATGGCGGAGAAGCAGTAGCTATCAATGGGCATGTCTGGTGACTTTGAGTAGGCGGTAAGGTCTATACTGTGCACCTTAAACCTAGTAGTCACTCCCAACTTAGTATGAACTGGGAATTGTATCCATTATCACGAGCTATATACAGTAATTACTGAAACCACCGATGTGTGGCTCAGTTAGTATCAAGCTGGGTTCTAGTGGGCGTCTCTGTAGGTAAGTCTAGAGTTCGAATCCCACTAAAAGCACTCGTGGCCAGGAGTTTATATTTAATGCTCCCACCCCGAACATGGATTCGTCCCACCTATGTGGGTGTGGGGACACCACGTGGTTAAGACCAAAAACATAAAATAAAAGAATTTTCATCGGACACCCCTAAAAATTTTTATGATCTAAAAGAAGGAAAAAAAAAATTGAGCCAGGGGTTTACATTTAATGCTCCCACCCCCAACATGGATTAGTCCCACACCTATGTGGGTGTGGGGACACCACGTGGTTAAGACCAAAAAAATAAATAAAAAAAAATTCATCGGACACCCCTAAAAATTTTTAGGATCTAAAAGATGGAAAAAAAAAATTGAGCCATTTTTGGATCGGCAATCTATCACGGTATAGGACATCCCCAATCCGATACCGAGTTTAAACACTATGTCTTATTACTATCTATTCTGATTATTTCTTTTGCTACTTTGTTTCAGTATGGATTTCATTGGATCCAGAAATCGAGTGTGACCACGTATCACTTTGTTTTGTGGTCTATCTTGCGTTAAGCAGCTAGATGAGCGCCGGTAATTTCATTACAACCTCCTCAATTTCATATCTATATTGGGTTCTTCTGCTTTGGATTTCAGAAGTTTGGTAGATGTTGATGAGCATGACATTCAACTCTCTTATTTGATCTTGATTGTGGGGTTTTCAATCATTTGTGTATAGTAATAATTCTTTTCGATTTTTTGCTTTCTTTCAAGTTATGTACTGAAACATATGAGGTATTATTATTGCCATCGTTTCCTTCATGTAATGATATACTAATTAGGGTTTAGGTTTATTGATTTATTTGCATTTTGTTTACGGAAATCGATTGTGGCCATGACCCGTTTGTTCTTTTCTCTCAGTATAATATTACAAGCTTGATGGATAGTTTTCTTTGCTTTTATCCTTTTAGTGCCTTGGTTCTTTTGTGTATGAGCATGGTAGTTTATTTGTTTTTCTTTAAGTTTTCCTTTTCCAAGTTCTTGAGATTGACCACTTCAGCTTTCTTGTTTGTATAGAAATCCTTAATTGAATCATATACTTGGCCGTGATAAAGAAGCAAAGAAGTATTGTTTTTTTTTTC
Organism: Pachysandra terminalis; assembly: GCA_031762675.1. Classification (NCBI taxonomy): domain Eukaryota; kingdom Viridiplantae; phylum Streptophyta; class Magnoliopsida; order Buxales; family Buxaceae; genus Pachysandra; species Pachysandra terminalis. The sequence goes on along the minus strand of JAUPMG010285849.1, from coordinate 14,619 downwards.
CAGAGTTTTCAAAGGCAATTCTGTTAGATGGCACCTTTCAAATCATGTTTATTTATAAAACGATGAAAACATGAAGATAGAACAAAACATTGCCATGCCCATTTCAATTAATTGAAGTTGGTTTTGCAGATGAATTGTTTAATTCATTTACTTCACTAACCAAATAAGTGTTTTTACCGGCGGTTTTGTAGGGGCGGTTTCAAAAACCGCTGGTGAATATCACCCGCAACCAACAATTCTTGAGCCTTCCTTTTTTCTCAGATATGGAATTCAATTAAGCATAATCGAAAGTTTTCATCTATATTCTTGATTTTGTATCTGTTCCTTGTTGATTCATTTGTTTTGTAGCAAAATTACAAAATTCATTCTTTTATTCGTTTTGAGATGAAATACAGGTTCAACAATTCAAGAGCACCTCACAAATGAGAGCTGGCAAAGATGTGGTAATTGGTATGCTTTATAATTATTTTGATTATTTATATCTCTATAATTTGATTTCAGTTTACAGAAGCTTTCCTTCTCTACTAGTTGGATAATAAAAAAATCAAACATGGTACCTTATTGAACCTTTCCTTTGACATCCCAAGCCAAAGTGAAAGCCAAACCCAACCTTTCAAATCAATAAAACCTCTAAGTTTGAGGCTATTGAGAATTCCCTTTTACCATCATTTTAACTTTATCCTCTTTTGCCTGTTCACAACCTTAATCTCTGTCATGGGACAGTGAACCAGGTCCCTTACTACCTGACTCACCCATCCCTCTTTTTATTCTTTCAATTGAGATAATTAGGCAATTACTCAGACGGGTTCTTTTTTTCTTTAATCAGAATAGCTTGTGCTTTGAGATAGATCTTTTACTTTTCACTTTTTTAGAATCCAGCCTGTATATGTTGTTGATGTTGCTGCCGCAACTGTTGCAGCCTTGAAAGACGATGGTACCAGCATGGGAAAGGTTTACGAACTTGGTGGTCCAAAGGTTTTTACTATACGTACATGAACTGGTAATTTCTCTTTTATTCTTTTCCTGCTTTATCTTGTTTGAATCATGGGAAGTGGGCAGAGCTGATGTATGAAACAATTCGTGAATGGCCTCGTTATGTGAAGGTTTCTTTCCCCATTACTACGGTACGTATAAATCTGATTCATTTGACAAGCCTGAAATAGTTGCAGCCATTCATGTTTTGAATTACTGCTGAATCATGTCATCTAATTTTATGTTTGCAAAGAGATGCTTGTTCAACCATCAAACCTTTTCTACTCTTATGTTACAAGGCTTTCTTAGTGCACCGTTACGCAAATGTATGTCTTGTATGTGCCCACATGTTGTGTCTACTCTTAAGATTGTTTGTCATGGTATTTGGTCGTAGGAGAGTGTAAATTACAGATCTGTTGATAGTCTTGCAACGAGTTTGGATTTTGATCTTTATATTCTTTTGAATATTGGCTAAATAGGTTTGGATATCCTAATCTTACATTATCAACAAGCTAATCAGTTTCATCTGAATTTATGGGTTCCGGATTTTATTTTAGATTATCCTGAACTAATAACTGGGGTGTTAACGATTTCAGGCTATTGCAACACCTCGAGAACTGTTACCAATAAAGTTCCATTACCTTTGATTGTAGTGCATCACAAGCTTGTCGAGTCTACGATCTTCTTACCTTCCCGGACCAGAGATGGAAGTGATGATGTTTGCCCGAGCACGAAGCTTGGGGAGGGAGATTTTGTGATGCCAAGGAAGAATTTTCCAGTTTGGGAGCTGATTTGCATTAACCCAGTGCTTATCAAGGCATCAGTTCATGAATGGAGCAACGAAGAAGAACTTGAGAGGGTCCATGGGGCGCGCGGTAGCACAGCACAGCAGCCCCCATGGGGTGCGCGATAGCGCAACACAGCAGCCCCCATGGGGCGCGCATCATCACAAATGCGGCAAGCTAATATTTTTTTTATAATAAATCACCTATAGCGGCGGTCCCAAAACCGTCGCTACTATTCAGTACATTAACGACAGTCAGAAAACCGCAGTGAATGCCTTTTTCGACGCTATTTTTAGCGGCGGTTATTTGGGATTTAGCGGCGATTTTCGACCGTCGCTAAAAGCCAGAAATTTTGTAGTGACAGGACTCTTTCCCATGCCACATCTCAGTTCACATCAATCAATCGGATTACTCAGAATATAAAAATAATATAGTAACCGGGTTATAGGGGTAGCTAATCCCTCACCCACAATCATATAAGATTAACAATGTCCATTCCAGACTCCACATATGTTATCCTCATTGGTACTCCTCTCTGAGTCCAATCTTCTTATATTCTCCTTTAGTCTTTCTTTCAAGGATTCAAGGTTGCTCTAGTACTAGGTCTCACACATGGACCTTCAATGCATGTATGTCCACTTTGATGCTTGCTACTATCATCCATCTATGTATGATGCATAACAACATGAATATCTTCATAATCCCCTAAACAACATCATGATTATTCAATGAGTAACATATATGATTGTCATAACATTGTAAGGTAGCATTCTAGCACAATTAATCTTAACAAAGTAGGAATAGGGATATCAACCTCATATTAAAGAGTTTCAAGATGCAAGTACATCATAGCATTAATCCATTAACTTATCAATTCAAAAACACCATACAAGTTCTGTAAACATCACACCTCAATCATTTGGTCGGTGAACTGGTCTGCATATTGACGGTCCACCTACGGTTCCACAAGTATTGGTCGATGGCTCCATCGATATACCGATGGGTCTACCGACAGGGTATAGTTTGCTTTGTTGTCAGACTCGTTGGCATACCGGCGGTCCACCGATAGGGACTCATAAAAACACAGGGTTTGTTCGTCGACAGACTGTCGACATACCGACGGGTTCACCGACAGAGACTCCACAAATCTCGTCGGTAGACTGTCGGTATACTGGCAAGTCCACTGATGGACGACGATTCCGAGATTTCTGGGTTTCTCAATTTGTTCCATTCAACCCCATTCTCACAACCAAGCATAAATACCTCATAAAATCATATTCTAAACATTCTAATCTAGAATAAACACATCAAATCACAATCAAATATGCAATTGAACTCAAAACACCATTAAACCTAATTTATAGCATGCAAGCACATTTAAGCAAGAATATCATGAATAAGCTCTATCTCAATCCATGAATTCCATAACACAACTCAAGAACTTCAAATCAAAGGTTTCTACATAGAGAATCTCAATCAAATACAACGAGTGCACACAGTGTATTCATCTTTGCGAGATAATCGATTCTTGTTTCGGATCTTCAATTCTTCAAGAGCTTCTTCTTCTTCTTTGGCCTTCTCTTCCTCTTCCCTCTTCTTCTTCTCTCCTCTTCTCAGCCACAAACAAGAGAATTAGGGTTAGGTTTGTTTTCTTTAAACTTACCCTCCTAATATCAACAATTGGATTAAGTTAGATATTAAGTGAGAAAGATCTATACCATTAATTCAGCTTTTAAGTGAGATTGATACCATGTGTGTTCATGTATAGTATTACATGTGTGTGGTCCAATAGCACGTGTTCCTTCTAGATATTTTACTGTATCTTTTGTATTACAATTAAATCCTAAAATTTTTGGTATTTACACAAAGGCCCAAAGTTACTTATTGAAATTTTCAATTTGTTACAAATACACATTATTCTGAAAATCTAACACGACACGCAACCTCACAAGCTCAAAACACAACTTTCCATAAAATTTCAGGGTTATTGGGCTTCGGCCCCAATTTTCGGTCGACCCTTGACAGGGCCGAGACCCTCGGTCCCCATTTCGGTCAACCCCCAGCTTTAGTCCCTTTTCCAAAGACTTTTCCCACAATTTTATGGATTTCGGTCCACCGCCTCGGCCCACCCTCTCGATTGGGCCAAGACCTTCGGTCCTCCCTTCAGCCTGCCCTCGACAAGGCCGAAGCTCTTATTTCTTCCAGAAATTCCTAAAAACTCTATTTTAATTCCATTTTTCATCACACGACATTGAAACATCATTCCAACATTCGTACACATCATTTTCATATTATTTTCTTCATTTCAATTATATTACACATTAATGCGCACACACACACACACACAGATATATATATATATATATATTAAACTGGAGATTAGATCAAAGAATTACTAGATCTTCATCACATCAACATTCATATCGATATACACCAGATCCTACACATATTAACCTACTTCCACATTCATGCTCATACATAACCATACATCATATCTTAAGATCATCACTTATTCTTTAATATTTCCTATCATTATATATCTATGATAATGAAAAGATGGAGAACCAAGGAACCAACCTCAAGTCCTTTTATTGTAGAGATTTTCGAGCAACAAGATCTCCCAAGTCCTCTTTCCACCAGCCTTCTTCCTTAGCTTTGTCTTTTCTTCTTGTTTCTTTCTTTTCTTTTCTCTTCTTTACAGCAAAACCCAATCTCAGTTCTCTCTTTCTCTCTTGGTCATGTACACGGGAGAAAGTGGTTATGGAAACTTCACGTATCTCAGTTGGAAAGAGGTTGGGAGAATTAAGCAACTCTCCCTATATCCAAAACAGTCAACACCAATTCAAATCTAACAGAGAAATTTCTAAACTTACCTTGCTTATCCTCATGGGCCATATGACCCGGTCTAGCCCAATAGTTCCATAGGTTGGGCCCAAGGCCTTAATCTCCTAAAAAATTATAAATTACCTAACCCAAAATCTCCTAATATTAAGATATAAGTCCCCATATCCAAATTCTTATTACAATAACTAACCTAATCTGCAATTTAGACCTATGGTCTATTCACGGATTATAATATTAAATCACAATTAATTTATATTAATTATGATTTAAGGACAAGGGTCACAACATGTTAGGCAAACATAGACATAGTTTCCTCAATACGTAATTTATGCATAATACATATGATATTCAGATTCTAACTCCATATGCAATCTCAATAGATGATTTAATGGTGTCTGCAAACTTTTATCACAAACGGATCAATTCAGACTTTTTTGGTTAGCCCACTTACCAACCAATGCACCAACCAAAACTTTTGGTTGACCTTTCGGTCGACCGAAAACCCTTCAGTTGCTCAACCAGAACACATGAAAATAACACACAGGTTCGGTTAGGTGTTCGGTTGTAATAACTTAAAAATTCCAATAAAGTGGTTCGGTTAGGTGTTCGGTTGTAATGTTTTGGGGTTAAGTGAAGATTATTTAGGTGGAACATATTCTATGTGGTAATATACATCGAGCACTTTGTATGAACACACCATAGTGTATCTTATAAAAATTTGAACCTAGGGTGGAGATTCATTCTTACTTAAGACAAGCTAATCAAGGGTAGAGATTAAAAGAGGGTAGGAATAGAAGAGTGAAGTAACTCTAATTCTCTTGTGTTTTGCTGAGAAAGATAAAGGAAAGAGGGCAAGAAGAAGAAGAAGAAGAAGAAGAAGAAGAAGAGGAGATCTACCAAGAAGAGAGACCTTGAAGAAAGGAAGATGAAGACCAAGAACTCGACATCTCGACAAGGTAAATGCATTGTGTGCATTCATTGTGCATGATTGGGTCTTCTCTATGTAGAAACCATGTGATTGAAGTTTCTTAAGTTTAATTGCAGAATTTATGAGTTACATTAGGGTTTATGTGCATTATTCATGTTTAATTATGCTCATCATGTAAAAATTAGGTTTTGTGATGTGTATGATGTCAAATGCATGACTGAATGTGTTTTGACATGTTTAAGATAGTATAGAATGTTTAGATTGTGATTTCAGGACATGTGTGAGCTTGGGGTGTTGAAATGGGTAAGTTTTGAAGTTGTTGGAAAAACCCGGAATTCGTAGTACCGTGCGTCGGTGGACTCGTCGGCATATTGACGGGGTCTGCCGACCACAATTGGAAGGTTCTATCGGTGAACCGTCGACATACCGACGAGGTCTACCGACGATAGTTGGAAGGTTCTGTCGGTGGACCATCGGCACACCAACGGGGTCTGCTAACGACAGTTGGAAGGTTCTGTCAATGGACCGTCGCCATACCGACGGGAGTCCACCGACCATATGTAATATTTGTTTTGAGTGTTTTGTTTCTTCAGCATTGGTCCTCAGGACTGCCTAGTTTTCAGACAACAACGTTACCTGAATATCATTTAAGTAAATGTCCTCGTATTTTTATTCTCCATTTACTTAAATGTCCTCGTATTTTTATTCTCCATTTACTTAAGATATTACATGTAAATAAGGAAACACCCCCATTTGGATTCAATAAAAATACTCTCAAACCCTAATTCTGAATGAGTAAAAAGTCAACTCTCTGATTTTAGAACAAATTCCGGTTTCCAGGATTTTTGTCAAAAACATGATTTTTGAGTTTGGATATTTTAACCAACCTTTGAGGCCCTAGAATTTTTGTAAAATCTAGCTATATCATAATTTGGTTAGATACCAAAAGTCTGGTAAGAAAAGTGTTATGATCTAGACTTTAAAAATGTTTTGGTGAAAAGTCAACATTTTCAGACTTTGTCAAATTTCCAGACTGCTACAGTTTGAACCTTGTCTTTCTGACCATTTTGACTATTAAATGCTCTAAGTAAGTATTAATCATTAATTATGAATAACGATGAATGTGAGTATAAGACATGAATGAATATGCTACTAAGTGGGGTTGTTGTATGATGATGGAGCGATGTATAAATTCTTAGTACCACTCAGGTTAATAGTGATAAGCTAAAGGGGGAACTTATAGAGTGTTGTTGGACTGGTGAGTTCACTGACTAATATTGGGTTAGTTCATAGTTTGGGGACTCGTAATGATGTGATTGACTCAGCGTATGATTACGCGATTGAAATTATAAGAACGTGATTAAATAGACTTACGTGAGTTAGACTTGTAGTTACTCTCGTTGCATGTGATTAATTAGAATTGAACTTATGTATTATAGATGCCATGTTGACTGATCTCATCGAATTCCAGTTCATTATACAATTGTGATTACTTCTCTTCGATTGTGATTAATTGTGGTTGGGTGTTCATGTGATTGAAGTTATGTTTAATGTTTATGCAACTTTATATAGTTTTTGTTATGATATTTGTAAGACATCATGATGAGACAAATGTTGTTGTGCATTACAAGTAGATGTTTGATAGTGACTTGCATTAATGTGAACACACATTGTGGGTTCGTGTGTGAGACTCGACTACTAGACCAACCTTGGCTTCTTATAAGGAGAACTAAATGGATAATGTGAGAGAATTGGACTTAGTGATGGATTCCAAAGAGAGATGGCATCCATGGAGTCATGTGTGGACTTGGGTGTATAGTGATTGAGTGAGGGATTGAGTATCCCAATAGCCCGATGTTTGATCTGAGTGATCTCATTTTGTGTTTGATCTGAGTGATCTCATGTTGTGTTTGATCTATGTGACAAACACGAACAGGATGTAGAATGGGGGAGGTTCTGTGTGATGCCCTAGACACATCCTCAAGGTACGTTCTGTGTGATGCCCGGATGTGCTCCCATGATCAAAAAGTAAAGGTGGGACATTGGCTTCCCCTGGGTTGAAAGTCCCCAAAAATTGTGTTGTACACACAGAATTCACTTGGATTAGCCAAAAATGGTGCATGTGCTCTGTGTGACTCGTGTGGTCTCAGTGAGGATCAAGCGTGAACATCAGTGACACTTTAGTAAAGGCATGCATTGCATTCACGTGTTTGTAATATCCACCCTTGAGTGACGGGTAGATTAGATATTCATATAATTGCATACAAGAAATAGATTATTGTGTTGTGTACAAGAAATGAACTATTGCATTGTATCGTGGTACGGTATACATTCTCATAGTGAACCTTGTTATGTCACACCATTTTTGCACATTGTATTTGCTGAGCGCGTAGCTCAAGCCTTTCTGGCTCCTAACATTTCAGGTGAACCAATTGAATAAGATAGATTGCCGAGGTAGATATTGCAAGGACTTGAAGCTGAAGATGTGAAGACTTAGATTCCTTTGTTTAATTTCATTTTCTGATTATGTTGTACTTAGTTGGAGTAATTGGACTCCTTTACCAGTTGGGAAATGTTGTTAGCCCTTGTACCTTTTGGATTCGGTGTTGATCTCGAACCACGTTTGGGTAAGAGTTAGTTATATATGTATTGCTTCCGCTATTATTTTTCTTTTGAGGAAATCATTGGAATTTTAGAGTTATTGTGGATGTTCCATCCCTCAGTAGTGAGTAGAGGAGGGGTGAGATTCACTATTGGAATTCAGGATTATATCCCCTAGTAATGGTAAGGTATACCCTAGAATTCAGGATGTGACATCGATTAGCCGAAACCCCTTCGGTTGACTAACCCGAAACCTGCCTAGAAACCTAAAAATTTCGATTGGGTGTTCGGTTAGCCGACGAGGTGACCGAAGCCTGCCCAGAAGTTTTGGTTAGGTGCTCGGTCAGTCGATGAGGTGATCGACGCTTTCCCCCGAATTTCACACACAAGATCATTAAAGCAATAAATTAAGCAAATCAGTCATTATGAAATACAATTCTGAGAAAAACTCATGTTTTAGAATACAAACAACTCACCTGATCTTCCTTTCATCCTTATATGAGTATAAAAACCAAGAAATATTCCTTATGAACATGATTACTCATGATTAGATAGAAGAAGTAAGACTTGGATGTGTTAGGCTATGTCGTACTCAAGGAACATGATATATATACATATTTCATATCGAAAATAGAGTTTTATTTGAATATTTACCTCGAATTGTCGATAGTGTTGAGTAGAACACTATTATCTTCTTTTTCGAAAGTTGAATCTTCTGAAAATCTTGACTTTTTAACTCTTCCAAGCTTCTCGAAGTCCTTGCATGGTTGTTGTACTTCTTCTCTCTCTCTCTCTCTCTCTCTCTCTCTCTCTCTGCCTATTTCTCTTTTTAAAATAATACTCCATACGTTCAGGCTCTACCATTATATAGATTTTATTTTTGATTTAAATTAGACTAGAAGTCCTCGTTAGTTTAGAATTTGTATTTGTTTATCTTACTTCTCAACCTTTAGATTAGATTAGTAAAGTTTCTACAGACCCTAACCATTAGATTAAGAATCCTTATTTAAGTAGAACTAATACTAACTTATCTTAATTCTCAGCCATTAGATTAAATTAGAAATTCCTACAAAATCCTAGCCATACATTATAACTTATGAGAATTATAATTGTGTGTGTTTCACTTAGTTTCCTACAGTACAATCCACCAATCACAATATAGTTAAAGTCAAACATACTAGCTAATTTCATAAAATTTTAAATTACTATAAATTACATATTAACCCTATTAATTTGGTTTGGGTTCTCATAATCTTCCTTCCTAAAGAAAATTTTGTGCTCAAAATTCGCTTACCCAGTTAGAAAAGATGTGGTTAATTCTCTCGAATATCCTCCTCTGGTTCCCATGTCGCTTCTGATCTTCCATGATTACTCCATACAATCGTCAACATCGGTTCCTTCCGGTCCAAAATCTCTATTGGATGTTCTTTATAAGTCGCATTCTCCTTGATTGTAAAAGCTTGCCCATCAATCACACATGTCGAATTTGGATGAAACTTTATAAGCATAGATATGTGAAATACATCATGCACAAGGTCTAGACTAGACGGTAGCTGCATTCTGTAAGCCACTTCACCTATCCATTCAGAAATTTTAAACGGTCCGATAAATCTAGGTGCCAACTTGCCATTCTTGCGAAATTTGAATACTCCCTTTATTGGTGATACTTTAAGAAATACCCAATCTCCAACCATAAACTCCAGTTATTTTCTTCTCATATTAGCCTACTTATTTTGCCCGATCTTGAGCTGTAACAAGTCTCTTTCTAATAAACTTGATCTTCTCTGTTGTCTCCGTAATAATTTTCGATCCTAAGGAAATATCCATATTCCCTTCATTTCAACACAATGGTGATCTACAAGGTCATCTGTCGCGCTCCGAATTTGAGATATGGGATCTCGAGGATTTCAAAGGGATTGACCTTCGGATCCACACAATGGATGCAGTTGCCAAACCAAACATATACATAACCAATCTCACGATTCCATAAAGCATAACTAAACAAACCAGGAGAAGTCTGATAAAATTAAAACCTTTTTTAGTATCATCACAAGCTAACCCACAACATCTAAAGTACCAACAACATCTAACATATTATATCCCATACTGCCCACAAGGGGTCAAAAGTAAAAAGGAAAAACATAGTCTATAAACATATCCACAACTACAGAGTCCATCCAGCTAAGTCCACATCACCCGAGGAATTCACCTATTTCAACATAGGGGTGAGCTTGGAAGCTCAATAGGAAAATTTCAAAGAACTACAATAGATACTTTCATAGACATATAACAAAACATTTCATTCATGCAAATTTCACAGAACACGTAAGTAATTCATTCACAATATCCTTATCATGTTTATAACTAATCTACATATCTTACTTATTATCATACAAGATTTCACAATCTCGTGATCAAAATCAAACTTAACATATATCAGAATCATTACCCATGACCCTGTCATGTTAAAACCATATTCTCATGCACATGTTCTTATCCATGGTACACAACCATTTGCCACACAATTAAACCATATTCAATTCCATAGTGATGAAAGATATACAAGGTGAATGGTGGGTGTGTATGATGTGTGTTGTGATGTATGATTTGTGTTGTGATGTATGATGTGAAATGCATTGTGTTGTATGAATGATGCATGTATGCAAGGGTGTTAGGCCAAGCCTAACGATGAATCCCGACCACATATCCTCTAGGACACTCTATCCCAGGAATGCGACACTATGACTATGTAACTGTCAGTAATCATTACTTTTAGGGAATACAACCTAAGGTAGAATACCACCATCTTTCCTTTTATGGAATACAACCCAAGGCAGGAAATCCGCTATCTTTCCTTTCTGGGAATGGTACCTTCGCAGAAAATCTGTCATATTTCCTTTCATAGAATGGTACCCTAAGCAGGAAATCTACTCTCTTTCCTTTCAGGGAATGGCAACCTAGGCAGGAAATCTGCTCTCTTTCCTTTCGGGATCTACCCTAAGTAGGAAATTCACCTTCACACAAACAAACAACACAAACATCTTGTATTACACACAACACAAGGATCACCAATGAGTATCTCAAGCATCATTCTCAATACCATACAATTCAGAAGACAAACATAACTCACATACAATTCACACGGTAATTAAGCAAACTAAGATCATTGTACACTCTAACTTCATACCACATATCTCATGTCATAGTACAACCACTCAAAATCACATTAATATATAAAAACACACCGCACACGGTCAATTCATATTGAAACTAGGCAGTTCACACAATTTATTGCACAAAATCTTGTACAGGCATTTCGCACACAAACCAAGAGCAACACACACTATAAATACCTTCATGGGGCTTCCATGAAGTTTCATCAAATTTGGAGCTCGACAGGTGCTCGGTAGCAGAGGCATAGTGTTGGGCTAGGTCAGCAGCAACCTCGACAGCTGCTGAGCTTCCTGCTGAGCAGGCAAAACAACCTAGAAATTTCTTTTCTCTCTAGGGCTTCGTGCCCGGACTTTCATATACCCAAATTTGACATCAAAATCATGCTTTACACCATTATAAACTAAATTAACATACCATATGCAAAACCCAAACTTCAAATCCAATATTAACATGATAAATTCATCAATTTTCATAAATTAAAGTTCATAACTAGAAATTCTTCCTAACTTCCATAATTCAACAATTGAGGACAAAATCTTCACACAACATGGAGAAATCAGAGTGCTTAATTCAATCACATGCAACAACATGATCCTATATGCATTATTCTATAGCTTCATTACATTCGATGAACATGCCTACCAAAAAATTATGGAAATTCCTACCTCTTTCAAAACCTTGGTTTTTCAGAAGCTCCAACAAGAAAACTCCTTTGCTTTCTCCTTTCTTCCTCCTTCTTTCTTCCCTCTCCAGAAATTTCAACAATTCTTCTTCTTTCTTTCTCATTTTTGGTTGTTTCTTTCAAAAACAGCAGTAACCTTCCCACTTTCACTACACGTATGGGTGGTTATGTTAGTGGGAACTTTCCCTCTATACAAATTTAGATTTAAAGTGAGTTGAAAAGACCAAAATATCCTCACCTCTATACTATGGGCCAAATGACTAGCCAAAGGTCCACTATCACTTATGCTTTGGGGTCCAAGCCCAAATCTCCTGAATTCATCAAAATAACACAAATCACTCCATAATTCAACTAAATTACATTTTAGTCCTATTCAGCCAATTTCTTAACAATTAAATCCTAAGTTCATTTAAATGATTAAATAGGATTTAATCATTAATATGAGAGTGCGGGGTCAGGGTAACTACATCTTCCGTACAAGGCTTCAAATGGTGCCATTCCGATGCTAACTTGATAACTGTTGTTGTAAGAAAACTCCACGAGTGCTAAGTGATCTTCCCAACTTCCTCTGAAATCAAGTATGCATGCTCTCAATAGTTCTTCTAGTTCTTGATTTACTCTCTCCTTGTGCCCGTCGGTTTGAAGATGAAATGCTATACTAAAATTTAATTGCGTTCTCAAAGCCTTGTGTAAACTCATCCGAAACCTGGAAGTAAACTATGAACCTCGATCCGAAAAAATCGTACTAGGTACTCCATGGAATTTAATTATTTCCTTCACGTACAACTTTACCGATTCGTCATAGAAATCTTTGCCAGTAGAAAATGAACTGATTTAGTCAATCTGTCCACTTTCACCCAAATCATATCATGATTATTCCAAGTCTTGGGTAATCCAATAACAAAGCCCATCGATATGTGTTCCCATTTCCATTTCCAATTGGTAAAGGCTGTAAAGTTCCCGCTTGTTTCTGATGTTCCACCTTCACTTATTGAAAAACCACACATCTCATCATGAATTGTGCAATGTCTATCTTCATCCTTCTCCACCAATAGTATCTCCTCAACTCGTTGTACAACATCATTCCACCTAGATGAATAGAATATCTAGATCTATGAGCTTCCTCCAGAATTTCTCTCTTCACCTCTTCATCATTTGGTACACAGTCTTCCTTTCAACCTTACGCTTCCATCTTCTTCCTTTGTCCAATTTGGTTTTTCTTCATCGTTAACCAACTCTTGCAACCATGTTTCCTTCTCTTGTAGTTCAATGATTCTACTCTTCAACACCGATTTGGTAAGTAAGTTATACATCCTTATTCCAGATTCCTCTTCGCAAATCTCAATTCCCCATTCTGCAAGTTTCTTATACATCAATCACTTTTGAATTATCACAAGCACCAGAATGCTTCTAGGCTTCCTACTTAATGCATCTGCTACGATGTTAGCCTTACCTGGATGATATTGCAATGAAAAGTTATAATCATTGACTAATTCCATCCATCTCCTTTACCTTATATTCAAACCCTTATGAGAAAACAAGTACTTCAAACTCTTATGATGAGAAAATACTTCAAAAGTCTCTCCAAACAAGTGATGTCTCCAAGTCTTAAAAGCAAACACTACAACTGCCAACTCTAAGTCATGAGTGGGGTAATTCCTCTCATGAATTTTGAGTTGTCTTGAAGCATATGCTACTACCTTTCCTTCTTGCATCAGAACACATCCTAATCCCAATAAAGATGCCTCCACATAGATCACGAACTTCACACCACTTATGGGAATAGTTAACACCGGTGCCATTGTCAACCTTTCCTTAAGTTCTGAAAAAGCCTTCTCACATTATTCACTCCGAACGAATTTGACATCCTTCCTTGTTAACTTAGTCAACGGTATTGCTATACAAGAAAATCCTTCAATGAATTGCCGATAGTAACCTGCCAATCTAAGAAAACTACGAACTTTTAATAAATTCTTGGGTTGTTCCCAATTTAGTACCGCTTCTACCTTCTCTGAATCCACTGAATCTCCATCCTTAGACACTACGTGTCCTAAGAATTTCACTTCATCTTTCCAGAAATCACACTTAGAAAATTTAGGATACAATTGATTGTCTACTGAAGTCTATAAGGTAATTCTGAGATGATCTTCATTCCCTTCCTTGGTCTTAGAGAAAACCAGAATATCATCCACAAATACCACCAGAAATTTATCCAAATGCAATGTAAAAATACACTGCATCATGTTCATGAAAGAAGGTGCATTAGTCAACCCAAATGGCATAAACACGAACTCAAAGTGTCCATACCTTGTTTAGAAAGTTGTCTTTGGAATGTCTTCCTCTTTGATTTGCAATTGATGGTATCCTGATCTGAGATCTATTTTTGAGAAGTATCTTGCTCCCTTCTGTCACGCCCCGGATCCCGGTGACTCCTATCCCAAGGTGGAAAGGCACGGATCACGAGGTATGACCTTCGAGATCTATTCATAACCACTAAAATTAATAGCAACTCATATGTGATCTTAACAAATCTTCTCATTTCATTAAAATATTTCAGAGTGCGCTTTTACATTGCTTTAAAAGAAATTAACCTAATTGGCCGTAGCCTTACAACGATTTAACATAAGATAAAG